>PVIH01001857.1:0-187513 GCA_004025045.1 Sigmodon hispidus
GGATGAAGCCTACTTGGTCGTGGTGGATGATATCTTTTATACATTGTTGTATACGGTTTGCCAAAATTTTGTTGAGAATTTTCGCATCAATATTCATGAGGGAAATTGGTCTGTAATTCTCCTTCTTTGTTGTGTCTTTGAGTGGCTTGGGTATTAGGGTGATTGTGGCCTCATAAAAGGAATTTGGCAATATTCCTTCGGTTTCTGCTGTGTGAAATAGTTTGAGGAGTAACGGTAATAATTCTTCTTTGAATGTCTGGTAGAATTCGGCACTGAAACCATCTGGACCAGGCTTTATATTTGGGGAGGTTTTTAATGACAGCTTCAATTTCCTTAAGGGTTATAGGCCTGTTTAGGTAATTAATCTGATCTTCATTTAATTTTGGTAGATGGTACCTGTCCAGAAAGCTGTCCATTTCTTCTAGGTTTTCCATTTTTGTGGAGTACATATTTTCAAAACCTGATCTGATAATTCTCTGTATTTCCTGGGGGTCTGTTGTTATGTCCCCCTTTTTCATTTCTGATTTTGTTGATTTGAACACTCTCTCTCTGTTTTTTGATTAGTTTGGCTAAGGGCTTATCTATCTTGTTAACTTTCTCAAAGAACCAACTTTTAGATTCGTTGATTCTTTGTATTGTTCTTTTTGCTTCAATTGTATTGATTTCAGCTCTAAGTTTGATTATTTCCTGCTGTCTACTCCTTCTAGATGAGTTCGCTTCTAATTGTTCTAAGGCTTTCAGCTGTGCTGTTAGGTCACTAGTGTGGGATTTCTCTAGGTTTTTCATATAGGCATCTAGTGCTATGAATTTTCCTCTTAAGACTGCTTTCATTGTGTCCCACAAGTTTGGATACGTTGTAGATTCATTTTCATTGAATTCTAGGAAGACTTTGGTTTCTTTCTTCATTTCTTCCTTGACCCAGAGATGGTTCAGCTGAGTGATGTTTAGTTTCCATGAGTTGGTAGGCTTTCTTTGGGTTTTGATATTGTTGAACTCTAACTTTAGGCCCTGGTGGTCCGATATGTTACAGGGGATTATTTCCATTTTTTTGTATCTGTTGATATTTGCTTTATGACCAATTATGTGGTCAATTTTGGAAAAAGTTCCATGAGGAGCTGAGAAATATGTATATTCCTTTGCCTTTGAGTGGAAGGTTCTGTAGATGTCTATTAAATCCATTTGCATCATAACCTCTTTTAGACTCCTTATTTCTCTGTTGAGACTCTGTCTGGTTGATCTATCCAGGATTGAAAGTGGGGTATTGAAGTCTCCCACTATTAGGGTGTAAGAATTGATGTGGGATTCGAGCTTTAGCAGTGTTTCTTTTACATAAGTAGGTGCCCTTATATTAGGGGCATAAATATTTAAGATTGAAATCTCCTCTTGACCAATTTTTCCTGTGATGAATAAGTAGTGACCCTCTTGGTCCCTTTTTATTGCTTTTAGCTTAAAGTCTACTTTGTTAGATATTAGGATTGCAAAACCCCTGCTTGTTTCTTTGGACCATTTGACTGGAAAATCTTTTCCCAACCCTTTATTCTAAGCCTGTTACTGTCTTTGCGGTTGAGGTGTGTTTCTTGTAGGCAACAGAAGGATGGCTTCTCTTGTTGTATCCATCTTGTTAGTGTGTGACGTTTTATAGGAGAGTTGAGACCATTGATATTAAGGGAAATTAGTGACCATTGATTCATATTTCCTGCCATTTTTGGTGGTAACTTGTTTGTATTTCCTTTCTCCAGGGTATTCTTCTGTGGAATCATTGATTGTTTGTGATTTCGTGGGTGTATCTGGGGTCCTTAGGTTGGAGTTTCCCTCTAATACTCTCTGTAGTGCTGGATTGGTAGATAGATATTCTTTCAGTCTGACTTTGTCCTGAAATACCTTGTTTACTCCATCTATGGTGATTGATAAGTTTGCAGGGTATAGTATTCTAGTTTGGCAGTCATGCTGTTTTAGCATCTGTATAACTTCTGACCAAGCCCTTCTAGCTTTCATCGTTTCCAATGAATAGTCAGGCGTTATTCTGATGGGTCTACCTTTATATGTGAGTTGGCCCTTTTCTTTTGCAGCTCTTAAAATTTTTTCTTTGTTCTGTATGTTTTGTGGCTTGATTATAATGTGGCGCGCTGACTTTTTTGGGGGGTCATATCTATTTGGTTTTCTGTAAGCTTCTTGTATCTTTATAGGCATTTCCTTCTTCAGGTTAGGGAAGTTTTCTTCTATGATTTTATTGAAAACATTATCTGTGCCTTTGAGCTGGTATTCTTCTCCTTCTTCTATTCCTATTATTCTCAAATTAGGTCTTTTCATGGTGTCCCAGGTTTCCTGAACATTTTGAGTTATGGCTTTTTTTAGTTTTACTATTTTCTTTGACTGATATATCTATTTGAGCTACTGAGTCTTCCACTTCAGAGATTCTATCTTCCATCTCTTGAACTCTGTTTGTTATGCTTGTATCTGTGGTTCCAGCTTTTTTCTTCATATTTTCTATTTCCATCTTTGCCTCATTTTGTGCCTTTCTTATTGCTTCCATTTCAGCTATTTGTTCCTGGCATGTTTCTTTCATAGATTTGTTCATCTCTTCCAATTTTTTATTTGTATTTTCTTCTATTTCTTTAAGGCTATTTTTCATATCTTCTTTGAGAGCTTCTATGATCATCAATAAGGAATTTTTGGTGTTGCTTCCTTCTGTTTCCTCTTCATTGCTCAGTTCAGGTCTTGTATTTGTAAGATCGCCACTCTTTTCTGGAGTTACCTTGTTGTTCTTTGTATTATTATGTAACTTTTTGCACTGACGTTTGCGCATGGCTTCAGTGGTTCACAATTAGATGGCTCCTGGTCAGTTGTGGCACTCGGGCTTGTGTGCCTCCTGTCACCTCTCTGGGCAGGGTCTGAGTCTGTCCTTCAGAGACTCCAGAAGTTATCTGTGTGCTCAGTTGGAGGTCGAGGTGGGTAGCCATGCAAATTCCCTCAGCAGCAGCTGTGGGTATGGTGACAGGCAGACTTTATCTGTGCCTGCTACAGAGTGCACTGGGACTCACTCTGCAGACAGCACCCGGTCCCAGAAGCAGAACCAGAACCGATGGGAGTTCAACTCTCCCTCCCTGGCTGGAATATAGGCGCTTGGGCCTGGTGACCCCTCCTCACCTCTGGGCGGGGTCTGAGTCTGTCCTTCAGGGACCCCTGTAGTTATCTGTTCGCTCAGTTGGAGGTCAAGGTGGGTAGCCATGCAAATTCCCTCAGCAGCAGCTGTGGGTATGGTGACAGGCAGACTTTATCTGCACCTGCTACAGAGTGTGCTGGGACTCATTCTGCAGACAGCACCTGGTCGGGAAGTGCCTACTCTTAGCCTTCTTTCGGGCATCATATGATCAGCTTGATAACCAGTATAAGTTCCAAGATTAGCATGATTCCCTTCACTCATCACTCACTGTTGCACATACGAAAACTCTGGGTTAGCTTGTGCAGACTAAACCACTGGCTGCCTGTGATTGCAGTTAAAATGCACTGGTCACATTTCTATATTCACCTATGGCTCATGTCATCCACACTAAATCATGCAGATGTGGTAGACACCAATCCCTGAGAAGGTTCTATAGGGTAATGAGCCCTGAGACCCAAAGTGTGAGTAACCCACAGTCCTTTTGAAAACTAATTCTTTGAGAACTTCACACACATCTGCAATATATTTTGATCATGACCACCTCTTTCTGGTCCAAGATATCCCTGGCCACATCCCCCTCACAACTTCATGTCGTCTTTGTGAAAACCACTGTATCCAGTCTTTATGTGCATCAGTATCGGGCCATCCCCCTATAACATGGGAAGTCTACTAGGGGCCACAAAGAAACCTGACTCTTTCCCTAAGAAGCCTAGCACCGCCAAAGTTCCTCATTAGGGGTGAGGGCTTTATGATCCCCTCCCCCATTTGTGCTGGAATGCTGATCCCTTTGACTCCTGTGGGTAACCTCAGCTGCTGTGAATTCATGAGCATAACAGCCATGTCACATCCAGAGGACATTGTACTGTCCCTCCAAAAGCTGTAAATAGGTCTACTAAATAACCCTGTTCTCTCCTGAATATGTACCCCCAAAGACTCTACAGCCTGTTACAGAGATAACTGCTCATCCATGTACACTAATGTTCATTTCACAATAGCCAGGAAAAGGAAACAGCCTGATGTCTATTAACTGATACACACAGTATCATTCAGTTGCCAATAAATTTCATTATTAATTTGCAAACAAAAGTGAGTCTACACTTCTAGTCAGAAAGGTGTGTGTCCTTTGTTCTTGTTAAAATTCTCCCCAGCATGTCCCAACCTTCTCTTCAGCCCCCTTTCTGGGTGGCACTATACCTAACCTACTGTGCCATTCTTTATACTTGTGCCCCCTATGAATATGGGAGTATGTCTGCATGTCTGTGCACCATGTGCATGCAGTGACTGCAGAGGCCAGAAGAGGGCATCATATCCCCAGGAACTGGAATGGCAGGCAGATGGTTTTGAGCTGTCCTACGGGTGCGGAATGGCAGGCAGATGGTTTTGAGCTGTCCTACGGGTGCTGGGAACTGATGCAAAGTGTCCTTAACCACTGAGCCATCTCTTCATGCCCAGAGAGTATATCCTCTGGTAGAAGGCTAAGAACCTGAACTTGACTTCCTAAGGAGACTAGAATTTAAACACCTATGCTACTAAATGGTACTCATGAGGCAGGAATATTTGCAATACTTGCACACGAGACAAATCTTACTGTTCCTTACTGGGGAACTTGCAGACCAAACAGAATAGTTGGCAATTCACCATGTGGGCAGTGAGAGCCCTTGCTTTATATTGTTCTTTTAAGAAATTTTTGTTAGCATATATGAGTTATATATAATATATCTAATGTATTTTGATCACGCTCTCCATCACACTTTCTTGTCCCCTCTCACTCCTACGGATCTTCATCCTCTTTGCAGCTTCTCCTCCTTCTGATTCTATGTCCTTGGTTTTTGTGGCTGCTTCAATTCAAGTTGAGTCTCTTACATAATCACAGAGTCATGTCCGAGGGGAAAGTCACAGAAATGTGGGCACCTTATCAGTAACAACACCTTTGAACAAAATGTCTCTTCTTGCTCCAGCAATTATTAGCTGCCTATAAATACTCAGGGTGAGGTGGAGCCTTGTGCACCCCTATCCCTCTATTGCAGTTTGCTTTTCTGCTGCTGTGATTAATCTCTGGCCAAAACCAGCTTGAGAAGGAAAGGGTTTATTTGGTTCACACTCCCATAGCATAGTCTACCACTGAGGGAAGTCAGGGTAGAAACTAAGCGGTAACGTGAGGCAGCAGCTGAAGCAGAAGCCATAGTATAACTCTGCTTACTGGCTTGTCCCCCATGGCTTGCTCAGCCTGTTTTTTTTTTTTATAGCACCCAGAAGTGGTTTTTTTATAGCACTACCCACGGTGGGCAGGGACCTCCTACATCAATCAAGAAAATGTTATACAAATATGCTCACAGTCCAATCTGATGAAAGCAATTCTTCAACCATGGCTTTTTTTTCCCCAGTGACTCTAGTTTGTGTCAAGTTGACAAAAAGTAACCATCGTGTGTGTGTGTGTGTGTGTGTGTGTGTGCGTGTGCGTGTGCGTGTGCGTGTGCGTGTGCGTGTGCGTGTGCGTGTGTGTGTGTGTGTGTGTGTGTGTGTGTGTGTGTATCTCCTCCCAGCATTAGCAGGGATATGGGAGATCTTACTTCCTCTAGGTTTTGTTTGTGTGTGTATGTCAACATCTCCAATATGGGCCACGCAGTGTTTGAGTGGCATTTCTGCATTCGTCTCTAATCAGTGAGGATGCTTCCTACTGTATTTGTGGCATTAAGCTTCCCCAGTGTTCACTCCATAACAGATGCATGCATGTTTACTGTTTAAAGGCACCTGGTGTTCACACTACATATGTAAAGAAACACTTCTGTTTGTTTGCAGGAGTTAGAGCAATACAGGAGGCTTGCAAAAGCTTCCTAAATTGCCCCAAGTAGTAGCAATGATTCATGCAGAGATTCACTCCCCGAGTCAGGCATCCACAGGTTGGATGCCTTTTCACCCAACTTGTTTTATTGCCGAAATAGAAATGCCCTAAAAATATAGAAATGTTTTATACATCACTGGGAGTTTTCTCCAAGAGTATCTGCGAACACTCATGTTCCCACACTTGGCTGTATTATCTTCTGAAGTATGAGTAGAGTGTCGTGTGAGTGCCTTCCTCAGCTACATAGCAAGTTTGAGGTCAGCCTGGGCCACATAACAGCCTTAGTTTTCTCCTGTCAGTCTAACAGAGTGGTTCAGAACATAGGCAGATTTACACTTACAATCTTCGTTTTACATTAAAAAAATAGTCATTGATTTTGTGGTAGGGTCTGTGGATGGAGGTAACTTTCAGCTGTACTTTTTCTCTCTCAACCATGAGGATCCTGGGAATCCAACTCAGGAGTCCAGGCTGGTGTAAAGATGTCTACCTAATGAGTCAACTTATTTCACCAGCCATGGTGATCTTTTGGAGTACATAGAATTGGCACGTAATTTGACTATGGAGCAGCTACTGATTACTAGCTTTGAGCTCTACCTCTGTAAAACGAATTAGTGAACAAATCAATAGTAAATAAAGGGTAAACAAATAAGACCAGGCATTGAATGTATTCAATAGGCTCTCCTGACTTGTGGCCATTGAACAGTGCTGGAACCCATGAATCTGACTCAATGTGGTCTGCATACAAGATTGGAGAAATCCATGTGTGTCTGTATGCAGAGATATCTACATCCACTTACCTTCACATAGTATTGATGACTTGCACATGCAATTACATCCCCAAAGGCCCATTATTCTTGAAATTCTGGAGCCTCTGACTCAGAGCATGCGCTGTTATCACTCCCAGCTCTCAGTATTATATGCACACTGCACTGTGCAAACACCTCAGTACCCAAGAGTCCAAAATTCCATGCTGTTTGCTCTGGGTCTCATCTAAAGCACTCAAAAGTAAATACAAGAGCAATCAAAACAATAGAAGGAAACTTTCAAGCTTTACACACGAGTGGGGAGAGATGGGAGCAATTAGACTGGCTTTTTAATCGCATTAGTAGAAAAAAATAAAAATCAAACATCCCCTCATATAGAGGACTCCAAATGCAATATTGCACTTATACAAATTTCTAACAGTCCAGTGTTCTTTTCATAATGGAAGAAGAAATGCTAGAGAGGTGCTTAGAAAAATAACAAAGTCATCCTAAAATCCAGCTACTTGAATAGATGCTTAAAATATCTAAAATAGTATGGAGAAGAGAACTGATGAAATAGAATCCATCAGGCAGATACAGAGCTGTGAGCCTCAGGCAACAAATGGCTTGTGGGGAGATGAGAACATCCACATCTAGCCACGTGTGCTGGGGACTTAGGCTGGTGCCGTCTGAGGAAGGATGTGGCTTCAAGCAGCCATGCATAGCTGCTGTTCTCCGGTGCCTGAGGTTTCCTTCCACAAGTCATATATAAAGGAAAACTTTGGTTTAGTTACTAAGAGTTAGAACAGTATTGCTGTTCTATTTTAATTAATGGTATAGTGGAAACACCCTGGCCAAAACAATAATAAGGTTTTTATTTGACTTACATGTCCAGGTTTCAAACCATCCTTTTGGGAAAGTCAAAGCAGATAGTCACTTAATATTCTTAGTCAAGATCACAGAGAAATCAATGCAATCAGGCTGCCTGCTTTCAGCTGGAGCTTATTTTTCTTTATTTGTACATAATTTGGGGCCCTGCCTAGGCAATGGTGCCTCCCACAGCAGGCTGGATCTCTCCATACCAGTTAACAGTGAAGCTAAACATCTACAGACAAGCCCACAGACCAAACACATCTCGATAGTTAAGACTCTCTTCCAAAGAAAGAGAGGTTGTTTTGAGTCAGTAGTTAAGACTAATCAGCACAGAGATGTTTATAAGACTGGTGACAATCATTCATTAATCATGTAAGGATTTCACTCTCCAAACCTCAGCATCCACAGGGTGAAAATGTCTCACTGCCTTTTTTTTTTTTATTGCTGGAATGAAAATGACTTTTTAAAAAGCATAAAAATCTCTTATTTACTTTTTTGAACATTTTATGTTTCACAACCTCAATGGGTAAGTTGCTTTTGTTTGCTATACTCAGAGTCTGGGATTTTGCTATAGCTTCCTGGGCTAAGATATGAATACATTTAAGTTTAAGACCATTAGGATGACCTGAACAGATGTACAATGTCCAAGTGTGTGGCACCCATCTTATTTATACCCACCTGCACATCATTCTCAGTTTATTCTTATCTTACACTCCTTTATCTTTGGTGTGTGTATGTATGTATGTGTGGTATGTCTGAGTGTGTGTCTGCAGGTTGGCATGCGTGTGAGTGTGTTCCTGTGCGCATGGGCAGATGTTGACAGGTTGGCATATGTGTGGGTGTGTTCCTGTGTGCATGGGAAGATGTTGACACTGGATGTCTTCTTCGGTTGCTCTTTGCTTTATTTACTGAAGCAGGGTTGTCTATTTGTGAACCTGGAACTTTTCAATTTGGCTAGTCCACCTAACTAGCTTTCCCTGGAGATGCCCTGTCTCTGCCCGCTGAATAGTGGGGTTCCAAGCATCTCAATTTGTGTAATGAGAGGGATCAGACCCAAGGTTTGTGCATGCTAGGCAGGAACTCTAATGACTCAACTACAGTCCCAGTTCTTAGATGGTCTTTTAAAATTTTTATTTGTTTTATTTATGTTATATGTATGTATGTAAGCCTGCATGTGTATCTGTGCACCACATGTGTATAGTACCCATAAGGGCCAAAAGAGGCATTGGAGCCTCTAGAACTGGAGTTACAGAAAGTTGTGATCTACCATGTGGGTGCTGGGAATTGAACCCAGGTCCTCTGGCACAGCAGCCAGTGCTTTTAACCACTTAGTCATCACTTCAGCCCCCAAAGTGGTCTCTTAAATATGTAAACTGAAGGCTCTCCTAGTTACTCCCAAATCAGGATAGAATCCTAAGGCTTTAACAAACTAGTCAGAAACTCCCCCAGTTCTTGGTTATGTCTCTCTGGTCCCCTGGATGCCAAACATACCATTACTTACAACTTTTTACCTATACAGGAGTCTTCACTGTCCAACATATCAAACACATACCAAGATCTGGGTGATTGTTCCAGTCATTCCCTTTGTCTGGAACTGGCTTCTTATTGGCTGTCTAGGTCACCCTCCTGTTGGCTTTGCATGTGAGATCAGATGCACACACACTACCAGATGCCACACAAGAGTTTATTCAAGGGATTTGCAGACCGGGTACCCAGAGAAAAGTGGGGGAGGAGAAAGAGAAAGAAAGGAGAAGAACTGCCACATGGAGTTTCCTTTTAAGAGAAAGGGTGGGCACAGATTTACCAAGCCATGCCTAGGAGCTTGCCCTCTTTACATGGCGTGCTCTGCTGGTACCATGTTGATTCTACCATGTGGTCACTCCATGCCAGGAATTCTTATTTCACCCAGTGCTATGTTGGGTTCACCACATGATGTGCCAGGAATCCTTACACCTCCCATTGCATCTAGGACTTTGCTCAGATTCACCTGTGAAGACGTACACCTGACACTTTCATATTTTTCTTTCTACCAGGCACAAGTGCCAGCAGCATAAATTTAGACCCTGCCCCCAACTCAGCCCCTGTAATGGGAACTCATATCTCTTATTCTCCTCTCTGTCCCTCCAGTTAACAGGACATTGGCCTGAACCTCAGCCAAGGACTTGGGAAGGTCCGAACCTTGCCTGACTTACACATTCCCCTTTAGCACATCACCCTGCTTACAGGGTGCTGCTTCTTAGATCCTGCCCGCCCCCTTTTCAGTTAAAAATCTGTTTTTAAAGCTTTTCTACCTGAGATTTTTCATTCTGCCCGGATGCTCTCCATCACCCATCATCTGATTTATGAATTTAGTCCAAGTTCTACTGTCTTGTTTTGGGTGAACTCTGAAGCATTCATTTTGCTCATTCTTAGAGAGCCATGCTTGGACCCTTTGCCATTTCTTTCCACAATATATAAATGCCCCAGCCATGCTGAGCTGTGACAACACCCCTGCTTGACAAGCCTTAACTCAGAAATGAGTTAGGTCATGTGACCTTTGCTCTATATGGACTGAGCTGGTTTGTAAAGTTCATTCTGGACAGACGCTTCTGTTTACATGCAAGGGACTCTCTCGGGTAATTTGCATCAACCCCTGAGTTAGAGTTTATAAGTTGTCAAGCACAGTCTCAGGGGACATTCCAACTAGCTGGGTGTCAAAGACAGAGAACACCCTCAAAGAGAAAAACAAGGTAGAATTCATAGGCTTGTGTGACAGCATGTTCTGTATTGAAGCCACCTGTATGTGAACAGAAAATATCTCAGGTCTAGGCTCTTTTCTCGGATGGGTGCTTCCTCATTCAGAGGCCAGTGTCCTGTTGACTTCCTACCTCTTGACATCATGCCCTTGAGCAAGAGAGATGCCTCCTCCCTCTCAATTATCATATTGACCTTGCTCTGTGGTGACTCTCTGCTACCAGAGGGTCTTCCGTGTTTATTATTTGCTATGTAATGTTGCCAGGGGAGTGCAGAGGGAACATGCTGTTATCCTGGCTGGAACAAATGTGAGATCCGAAGTTTGATTTCTTTTGAAAACCTTAAGGATGGGGCTTTAGGAAGCTTCTGAAGTAAATTGACACTCCCCAGAATGTTTCCCCTTTTCCATCCCTGGAATTCTCTACCTGTGTTCTAAAAGCAACTCTTCAATATATGGATGGAAAAACAGACCCTTTAGGCAAGCACACTTTCCTGCAGTCTCAGGGAGGGGCTGATGCCTTTGGAAGACCTGAAACTGTGGAGATGGGTATAAAAGTAGCCTAGGAGCCTGGCTCTCCTGCAAATCTGTTTTCTTCCCTTTTCTCCAATTACTCTGGAACCCAGGTACTTCCTATCAGAGAGCTGGAGAAGGAGAACAATTATTGTACCACAAAGACTGGATACCCTGGAGCTGAAGTTACAGATGTTTATAAGCTACCTGACATAGGCACTAGGAATGAAATGCAGAGTCTCTACAAAAGCAGAAGTTGCTGTTAATCACCGAGCCAACTCTCCAGCCCCTAACATAAGCCCTTTAAAAATAAATAAATAAATAAATAAATCATGGTCAAGCAGCAAACAGTTTGGGTGAGCTTCTAACACCAAAGCTGACAATGGCATTGGGTGAAATCCTGGTGGTATCTCAGAAGTAGAGTACCAGCTCAAGTCCAGTCCAAGGATGGGGAGACACTTGCCAGGTCTGAGTGGGTGAATGGGAATTCTTCACTGTTGGGATCCAGACACAGATATATGATGCGATATAGTGTGTTCACTGAGTAATAAAATGGCCAACCTTGTGACTCACACATTCCCCACTGAGATGTTGGTAGTTTTCCCACTCCACATGGAATAACGTAGAGCTAATTTGAAAATTATTATATGTTTAACTTGGCATTAAGATTATGTATTTCCCCCCAAAAAACCATTCTTCCAAGAAAGTATAAATTATGCAGTTCTCTTTCTATTGTTGAGAGTTGAAAACATCAGTGTGGAGATTGAACCCTATGGTCCATTTGTCAGATCGTCAAGGTTCAGACAGGATGATTTCTGCTGTCAAAACAGCCTAGGGTGACTCTCCGTAAGAAGACAATTGAACGCAAAGGCCTGATGGTGGGCTACATGTATATAGCGATGGAAAATGCTGGGTCTGCTTTGTGTCCACACTCAGTGCACCCTCCTGACATTGGGTTCTATGTCTGGCTGATAGTTTTGAAGTCTGATGATATATATATGTGTGTGTGTGTGTGTGCATGTGTGTGTGTGTATATATATATACATACATACATACATACATACATATATATATATATATCCATTCTAGTAACTTTCTGTTGCTGAGCTAAAACACAGTGACCAAAACTAACTTCTGGAAGACTTTATTGGCTATGATTCTAGAGGGAGAATTAACAGTAGTGGAAATGCGCAGGAAGTAAAGAGATCAGTTTTCTCCCCATGCAGAAAACAGGTTGTGAGCAGGAAGTGGGATGGGGCCATAGATCCTCAGAGCCTGCCTCTAGTGACTAACTTCCTCCTGCGAGGCTCTACCTCCTAAAGGTTCCATAACCTCCCCAAACAGCGCCACCTGCTGGGGACTGAGCATTCTAACACATAAGCCCATGGGGGATGTTTCTCTTTCAAACCACCATAGCATCTTTCTCCTTTACCTGCCACTTGTGTGTCATCTTGAACCTGATATAATTCCTGAGATACCAGATTGAACCTTAAGACCTCTCCAACCTCAGTCCTCTAACTTAGTTCTTAGAAAACAGCTAATGAAACTTCACATTCCCCATCTGGAGTTGCTATTGTTTATGACCTGGGAGAACTAAAACTTTATTCTTTCATATAATAATTTGCCATCACAGAAGTTCATCCGTTCTTTTACAATAGATTATAGGCCTGTTCTTGATGTGTCTATGTTTGATACCTCCTTTGTCCCGGTGATGGCTCCTTGGTGCCATAATTTTGCCTGTAGTTGATCTGTGATATTGTGAGCCCCCCACTCTTTGCTCCATTTCCTAATCAGCTGTCATTACACCTCAATTTGTACATGTAACCTTATAACCACACTGTCCACATTGTTTATTAAAATGCACTAGGATTTTGTATAAGAGATTCTGATCCATCACTAGATGGAAGAGTGTATTGGTGGTGTGGGGGAGGGAGACAGAAAGAAAAGGAGGTAGGAAGGAGATTGGTTATAAAATGATAGAAGATGGATACAGAGGTGGAAGTTGAGAAGGTGTGTAGATAGATATTAGAAAGATAGTAGGTGGTAGATAAGATAGATAATAAGATTAAATAAGTAAATGATAATAGATTATTGATGATAGACAGATATACAATAGATGATGACAGATGATTATAATAGAGATAAGTGGTAGGAAGGCAGGTAAATAGATAGATAGGTAGATAGATAGGTGATATATATATATGAATAGAATATAGACCCTCATCCCCAGTAAACCTTCTGAGCTGAGGACCATGTACCCACAGGCTCATTTGAATAGTTGGTTTCTATCAACCTTAACTTTATTTGCAGAGTGTGTCTTGCTTTCACCCCAAGTATGAGATGTGGGGAGGGTCGTTGTCAGCATGCCTACAAGAATGTCTCTTCATCATTGTGGTTTTTGGTGTTGGAGCCTAAGAACCATAAGAATGGTTGAGGCAATTAACTAGGCATACACACATAAATTCTGGGTCCTGCACAAATCTGCTTGCTACCTCAGAGCATTCTCCTGTGGTAACTCAGATTTTACCCCTCCCCCATTTGTTTTATCTACCTGGTAGCTCTTGGCTTCCCAGTGGTCTCTGATTGGATAATCTGAGAGAAGTAAATATGGACCTCAGAGCAATGAAGTTGCTGTGAGTTCTCAGAACCAAATGCTTCCTGAGTGTTACTTCCTAGCCTGTTTGCACAGCTTAGGGGATAGAAATCATGGGAAAATAACAGGCTCTGGTGTTACCTGTAGAAATCAGCAATCAATAGCAATCCTCGGTTGTAGCAGGCATTTCCCTACACCTTGGGGAAGTGTCAAGGGAATAATAATACCTTTAGCTTCCCAAACTCCCAACTCCCAGCCCTTGCTATTTATCTTATTTTAGAAATAGCTTTTAGCCAGACCTGGTGACACAGGTGTGTCATCTCAGCTACTTGGAAACCTGGAGAAATAGGACTGTCATTGCAAAGCCATCCTATTTTATAGGATAAATTCAAGGCTAGTCTGGGCAACTTTGTGAGACCATGTCTCAAAAATCAAAAGGAATAATGGGGCTCTGTGGTAGAGTGCTTGCCTTGTGTTCATGGGGCCTAGAATTTAATTGCCCAGCACTACAGAAATCAAAGATGAATTTCTGGTTAATCATGTGCATCAAAAAGAGAGAGAGTTTGGATTTCTACAGCCACTCCCCCCCCCCCCGATCTCCTCTTAGGACTATATATCATTTAGTTTTATGGAGTGAATTGGAAAGGTTAAATGCAGACCATGATTTAGAATGGTCATTCTTTCAAAACCTGTGAGTCAAGAGCACTATGAAGGCAGATTTCTGACCCCAAGTGATGGCTACATACCTGGTGAGTGCCAGATGATGAATACTCCATCTCCCACACATCATGACTCTGGGGGCCTCTGGGCAGAAGGAGATTTGTAGACAGCTATTTATTTGGAGAAGTGGGTAAATACCTGCTGAGATTTCTGTTCTAGAATATGCTGTGAAGTGGGTAGGTATGAGAGCAGAAAGCCTACTCTGTCTGTACCTTTGAACCAGAAATGGGGACAACAGTGCTAATGTCACTTTAATGATAAGTTGAGTGTCAGCAGCATGTGACTTCTTTAAGGGACAAGGCCTAAGAATAGCATGAACAAGCTTTCCTTGTAGCAAGGCCCTGGAGACCCTGACCCATTTTGGCAAAGCCTGCAGACAGTTCATTGCATAATTCTGGGCATGTCCCCAGGGGCATACATGCTACCTTCTTTCCTGCTTTCACTATGCTACCCATATTGCTGGCTACTTTTAGTTTAAGTATCTCAGTCATGAATAAAATACTATTACAAAAGGACCTGCCACCAATGACTCTCCTCTCAGTGAACCAGAGGTATGTTGTTAAAAATATACAGTGTGCCTGGTTTAGCCTCTAACCACTTTGATATTTCAGGTGTGGCCATGAATTCAGGCTTTGTGAGAACAGGATGTTGCCTTTTCCAATGCACCCTGTGATAGTCTTGGTAGAGTCACAGTAGTTCATAAAGCTGAGTATTACATATTTGCATAACTGTTATGGAGAGAATGATTTTAACCACAAGAGTCTTGGAGAAATGCTAGTAAGTCAATAATATCAGGAGTTAATGGGAACAGTCTATATATAGGGAATGAAGAAGAAACACAGAAGCCCATAGTTTTCTCATTTCTAATAGCTCTGCCAGTACTCTCAGACATGAGAATAAGGGGTAAGCAGTGCCAAGAGTAGGTTTCCAAGTTATGTTGCTTATAGAATGATTAAAAAAAAAAGAACCTGGTATATCCCCAGAAGAGACAGAGTAGTACAGTATGTGAAATGGATTGATCCAGCTTCAGCTGGTGAGTTGATTGTGGGAACTTAGAACTTACCAGATGGCAATGTCAACCACTAGAGACAAAACCATCTCTCCTTCTGCAGGATGCTGTGACTGCAAGTGTTGCCAACTGGGCATAGTGCTCTTCTACCTGTAGGTCTGCCTAGTTAGAAAACTTCCTTTGTGCCTTACAACACTGCTTCTGGGTCTAACATTAAAACTCTAAATCCAATAGGTAACAGTTACTGGTGGGAAAGTTGGGGATGGAAGAGGAAGAGGCAAAGGAACAAATTGGCAATTATTGTAACCACTTTTAGAAACTTAAAGAAACAAATTTGATTGTGAAACTGTTCACACAAACCATTGAAATTGTGTGAATAAAAACTGCCCAGGCTGTCCACGGCCACTTGTTTGAAACAGGTGGTCACAGTTTCTTCCTTGCGCTGACTTCGCGCATCCATCCCAAGTGTGCCTCCTGTTTTTCTGTCTTATGGTTGTGCGTGGCTTGTTGAGTTTAGTTAGATGTGTCCTGCCTGAGCATGGCTGTGACATCGTTTACTAGATCACAGGTGACTCATCAGTAGCTATACCACTGAAGATATTGGAGATTGTCCCTCCTACACCCATTGGCAATGAGTAGTCTCTCAAGGAGCGCTGGGGCCTCAGTGTCCTTGCCACTGTTCATGGACCCAATCTTGACAGTTCTTGTGCAGATAAGTTTATGAGTATGATGGCCATACCACTTCTAGAGGATGTCTTTTTTCCTATGCATCTCCCTGTCTTCTGGTTCGTACATCTTGTCCACTCCCTCTTCCACGATATTCCCTAAGCTTTGAGGGAAGTGACACAGTTGCCCATTCAGGGCCAGGCATTCCACCATCACCTATTCTTGGCACTTTGGCCATGTATTACCTTTCTCATTAAATTTCATACATTGAAGTTTTATTCTGGAGAGTCCATTATACCCACATGTACTATGTACAGCTGAAGAATATCTCGTGTATTTACCAAGTCATGTGACCATCACCATTACTAGAACATTTCTACTCTTATATATTAGTTAATTTTTCTGTTGTTCTGATAAAACATCACGACCAAAGTGACTAAAATAGAATTTATTTGGACTTACTATCCCATACAGAGTCCTGAGTGGCTGGGGAGGCATGGCAACAGGAAGCTGAGAGATTACATTTTTAACCTTACACAGGATGCAGAGAAAGAATAGAAAGTGGGATGAGACTATGAACTCTCAGAGTCCACTCCAAGTGATAAACTTTCCTAAAGTCTCATAAACTCAAACAGTACTACCAATCAGGGACCATGTGCTCTAATACTTGAGTTTATGGAAAATATTGCTTATTTAAATTGCCGCATTATAGAAAAATCCTTTCTCACACCAAAGTCCTTCTCACACCATAGTCCCTGCCTATTTCCCTCAGCAAGTGTTCTCTCTCTCTCTCTCTCTCTCTCTCTCTCTCTCTCTCTCTCTCTCTCTCTCTCTCTCAATAGGTAGATAGGTAGGTAGGTAAATAGAGGAATGGATGGATGGATGGATGGGTGGGAAGGTAGATGCATGGATGATAATAGATTGATTGATTTAGCCTTCTGCAAACATCTAATGTGAATAGAATCACAAAGCACATGTTTTCCCAGCTTTGCTATGCTGGCATTGTGCCCCAAGTGAGTACCTTCAGTTGTGGACATCTCCTAGGCACATAGTAGTACAACAGTGCCACAAGCCACCTTCATCTTCATCCTTACTGATATCCCATCTGTCTTCTCATATCCAGATGGGCCATATTTGGGAATCCTTCATCTTACATGTCAGAGGAACCTCATGAGAAAGAGTCATATCCATAAATGGCTGTTTCCATAGCAGAGACTGGGGGAAAACAATATTTTTCACTGACTGCTCTCAGTAATTTCATTCCCCCAACTGAGTCTATCCATGAAGGTCTGGGGTGGGGTAATAACTCAACAGGAGCAGGTGGTCTCCCATGTCCCAGCATTGTGTTCCCAGTTCTTACAGAAGCATGCGAGGGAAGTGGTGGTAGACTAGGAGATCTCCCCCCCAATGTTTCTGAGCAGAAGCTGTAATTGACAGTAATAGCTGTAACTGCTGGCTCAGAAGCCACTTTCTTTTCCTTTTCTCCCCATCACTGAGAATCACACAGCTTGATCAACGGCTTAGGATTCTCAGCTTTTTACCGGAAAAAAAAAAAAATGTAGCGCCGGCAAAAATCTTCAGAGAATGAAGTCATTTAATTCAATTTGTGATTTTTGCCTTGTAACAGAGAAAACGGTGATCATGAAAGAGGTTGTTGCTCTTTACAATTGTAAATGAGGCTCTTGCCAGGAAAAATATGTCTATTCCCCGTGGAAGTGGGAGGCTTTTCATTTCAGAGGCCTCGCAAGTTAGGTCTGAGTTCTGGGTTTATATCACAAAGAAGGAGCCTAGTGATTAATTGGGCTTTGGTAGGATCTTCTGTGCATCATTGTATCCATATCATCGCAAGTTATGTTGATGTTTATGAGTGATTAACCATCACCTACAAAAGAGAACCAGTGTCCACCTGCATGAGATGCTTACCTCTGGGTTTTAGGTGGAATCTCTGTCTTCCTCAGATGGGAAGCTGCTGAAGCCTTTTAGAAGGAGACAGAATAGTCTACAGAGACAGAGAAAGTGGGTGGTGCTCAGCAACGTTCCTGAGGTGCAGTAACAAGACTTTGAATGGGTGGAAATGGGGAGGGGCTGGCAAGATAGTTCAGTGGTTAACAGCACTTGTTGCTCCTGCAGGGGATCTATGTTCATTCCCAGCACCCACATGGCAGTTCCCAATCTCCTACTACAATTATGGGTTGTCTAGCGCCCTCTTATGGACTCCATGGCAGCTACACACACAGTGCATATACACTAATGTATACACATAAATGAAAGTAAAATAAAGGGGGAAGAAAATCATAAGGGCTGTCTGGTGAAGCCCAAACTGAAAACTAGAGTACTTAGTAGTTAGTCTCTTGGCCTGTTTCGGCATAGCCCCCCCCCCCCGAATCCCAGAAGGAAACAGAAACAAGTCCCCACAGAAGCCACTTCATCTACATTTTAGTCACACAGCAGTCACCCCATCAGAGATTGACTTTTGAAAACTTTCTGGAACCTAGAGTCTCACTGGTGCTAGGAAAGTGATTCTTTAGCTGAACCACATGTTCTGCCCTGTGGTGACATTTTAAATGAAAACATTGGGTAGTTCCAAGTACCATTTATTTATTCATTCATTCATTCACTCATTCTTTCATGTGTGTGTATTCTGAGCTGACACAGTCACACGTGGCATGTTGGGCAAAGATGACCCTCACCTCCATGTCTCTGAGATAGAATTGCAAATCTGTAGACAGGGACTGAATCTGTTAGCTAGATAGAGATTTGATTGGTTCACCTGGTGTAGATCTAGCTTTGTTTAAGTTAACATAAATTTCACACCTTATTGAAACAACAGGCTATCACTTACAATTCTGAGCTTTTAGCTTCCCAAGGCTCTGAATAACATATGTGTATGTATATAAGTATACATATAAACATTAATGTACATATACATGTATATTTATATATGATGTATTTCTTCTACACTCCATTGGTTCCCACCTCTAACATACCATTGATTTTTAGCAGTTGCTCCCTCAGTGGACCACACTGCAAAGTCCACCATCATCCTTTACTCATGTATCCGTCTCCTCAACACCAAAGGGTAATAGGAACCAGCCATTGTCAATAGTGTCTTATAGTTTATACTTGTTGTTGTTTAATCTAACCTAGTCTTTTTTTTCTTGTGTTTTCTGCCTACCTGGTCCTCATCAGGTGTGACTTTTCCCACATTGGATATAGGGCAGATGTTCTTAAATGGGAGTGGCATCCTTCCCAAGCCCTCAACTCTATGGGCACCCAAATCACCAGGGTTAGGATATAAAGGCTTCTCCTCTTACATCACAGATGGGGGTGGTTTCTTTTGAGTTTCTGGCTCATATATGAGCCAGGGACCATGGGTTTTGATGGTTTACAAGTTCCCAGCCTCCTTGGGAGACAAAAGTTGCTCAGAAAGCCTATATTGCTGTATGTACACACATAGACCTGGGAAGTCAGAATCCTCTAGAGAAAGGAGAAGCAGAGGTGGAGGAAAGAGATTCATCTGTGCATCACCTGTCAACTTCTAGGTACCTGAAACTTCTACAGAGTGTCACTGCCAGAGCTCCACCCCAGGATAACTTTATCTAAATCTCTCTGAGAAATTGACCCGAGCATTCTCATACATCCAAGCCTAGAGGGACTGCTTTCTTGGATTTGATAAAACCTTAGTCCATGGGGTCAAAGGAGAATAGTGGGTACTGATGGTTCATGGAGATATTCTTATGTCTGCCAGTACAAGTGCAAGACAAGCCTGGCTGGGGGAGGAAGCTTCCTATCTCCCATCACTGTCGGTCTAGACCTGAATGTGAGCATTTCAAGTTCAGGAACCTGGTCTTCAAATGTCTCTTCTCCTTATAACTCTCCAGTTACAGGTGTCCCCACCCAGTGTTCTGTGTCTGTCTCTACACTCTAGCTCTGTCTCCCACAGTTTATGAAACTTGTGTAAGTTACACATTGAAAATGTTTAGGAGAGGTATACCACAGACAGAAGATGTGAGCTCCTAGTGACCATGTATTACAATACCATCATTGTTGACGTGGCAACAGTAAAAATGAATAAATGGATATGCCTAAGGAAAATTCTGTAATGGTGATACACTCTCAGCAATGATTATTAGAGAAACTGGAAGAAGTCACCATGAGAAGTATAAGGAATGCTGGCAAAGTGGCATGCACTTGCTGTCTCAGCCACTCATAAAGCAGAGGCAGAGGCTTGTGGGCTGGAGCAATAGCTTAGTTAGGAACATCAGCTGCTCTCACAGAGGACCCAAGTTTGATTCCAAGCATCCACATGGCCACTCACGCCCCTTTGTAACTCCAGTGTCTACTTTAGTGTTACTGTTAGTATTGTGGTCCTTTGTGGTGTTGGTGTCTGTGATTGTCTTGAATGAGCTATCCCCTGTTGATTCTGGCATTTAAATATTTAGTCTGAAATTGTTGGCACTGTTTGGGAGGTCTATCGATGTAGCCTTGATGGGGGAAGTGTGTCACTGGGGGCAGGGTTTGAAGTTTCAGAGTCCTGCATCATTCCCAGTTACTCTCTCTCCTTCCCGTTTAAAGTTTAACATGTGGGCTATCATCTACTCCTCACCTGCTTGCTGCCACACTTCCCCACCATGATGGCAATGAACTCTTATTCCTCTGGAACTGTAAGCCGAATAAACCCTCCCTTCTGTAAGTTGCCTTGTTGTGGTGTTTTACAATAGGAAAAGAACAAAGACAGCATCAGTCCTGGTGTATGTTCGTATCCCACTCTATTGGCGCTGCTGTATTCACATTCCCCTGGTCCTGAGAATCACAGTCACTATGTTTCACCATATGCTCTCCTAATAACAGGCACTTTCTCTGATGAATTAGGACTGAGAGAGCTACTGGTTTCGTTTGGATATCAACGATCCCAATGTCAATAGGCTGGCATGTATGTGCAGTCCATATGCCAGGTGCTCTCACAGGACTGTGTAGTAATAAGCTATCTAGAGAGTGTGTCTTGGGACTGGAAAGATGGCTCAGTGGTTAAGAGCACTTAACCACTTCTAGAGGACGCAGGTTTAAGTCCCAGCACTCACATGGCGGCTCATCTGTAACTTCAGTTACAGAGGATATGACACCTTCTTCTGACCTTCCTCCAAATGCATGTTTGGACACCATGAGCATGTCCTGTGCCCTCACAGGCCAGAAAAGGGTGTTGGATCCTCTGGAGTTGGAGTTACTGACCGTTTGTGGGTGCTGAAAGAAATCAAACCCAGGTCCTCTTAAAGAGCAGCCAGTGTTATTAACCACTAAGCTATCTCTAGCCACCCCCTTCTGACTTTCAAGGGAAATAAATGCATGAAATACACAGACATACATGCAGGCAAAACACCCATAACATAAAATAAAAATAAATCTTTCTAAAAATAATATATGTGGCATGTGCCTCTCAGTTGACCAGTCTGTAAGAGTACTGCAGAGTCGGATTCTGGGGCAGCCTTGAAACTGTTCCTTGCCAAGAATTTGACTCCAGGAAAAGTTAATTGGGAGGGTCTGAGGCTCACCCTTGGGTGCTGATCCTATCTGAGCCTCTGCTTCAGGTGTCAGGGTTGATCCCACCTCTTCCCTAATAGCTCTAGAGAATGGTTAAGTATGCACTGGCGGTTGGCTATGGCTTATTGCGCTCTAAAATGCAATCATAAAATATGCAGCACAAGATATTGTTTGCCTTCTGTGTAAACAATCCAAGCTCTAAATTATTGAACCTAAAGATGAGATAGAGAACCATCCCAGCAGTTAATCTTGTCTTCCTGCCATCCTGTCAGCACGTCAGAGATTTGATTTGTGTTCCCAACTAATTCTTGCTGCATATTTAAAGAAGAAAGGCATTTTTTTAAGCCTTGTTCTTTTCTTAAAAATCAACCAGACAGTCAGATAGCAATTACAGGGCTGGTAGATGGGTGAGAGGTAAAGAAGTAGTTGGCTTGCTTTTAGGTCACTGGGAATAAAGTATAAAACTTCCCTCTAATGTCCTTATAAGTCTGTGATGCAGGATGCTTCCAAAGCACCCCGGCAGTTTTACATGCTCATTAGGAAGATGGGTGGGCAAGTCTGTATGTTGGAAGGTGTTTATCTATTAGGGAGCATTTGATATGCACAGATCTGCCTCAGACTGTAGATAACAAAAGCATACATCCTATAAGAAGCCTGACTGCCTCCAATCTAGTAAACTAGATTGCTAATTTCTTTTTAATAGCCCCAGTTCTTAAATAGGAAGCAGGCACCGTGACACATGGCTACTTTCCCAATACTCCAGAAACAAAGGCAGGAAGGTCAGAAGTCCAAGTACATCCTTAGCTGCTTAGAGAATTTAGGGCCAATGTAAGATACATGAGACTCCATCTCAAGCAACAGCAATGACATAATTCTGAAATAGGATACTTCTAAAATTTTAAAAGGTCAGCATGTAAACAGATAGTCTAACAAGGCAAGGAAATCAGGGAGGCTCTGGTTGGGGGCTTATGAGACTTCAATGAATAGACAACACAGCTGGATGGAGATGCTTTCAAAATGGACATCTTCCATCAGAAGGCCTGAGGCAGGACAGCAAGTCTGAATCTCCTCCTGATGGACCTCCATCATTGCTAAAGAAGTAGGAAGAACTTGTACTTAAAGTAACAGAAAGTTAGGAGTAAACCATCCCGGAAGCCCTTGCTCTCCATAAATAGCCAACAAAGCTGAGTGATATCATTTCATTTGTCCAGAAGCCATGTGGCATTTGGGGGGCAGGGATCCAAAGAGTATGAAAGAAGCTTAGAACCAACTTCTTCTAATTCATCCCTTCTTATCAGGGTGAGCTTTTCTACTAACTGTCTTTATTTCCACTTCTCTGATTTATTTTAATTTACCTTTTTTTTTAGATCATATCTCACTATACAGCCTTGACTGTCCTGGAACTCACTACATAGACCAGGCTGGCCTTGAACTCATAGAGATTCGCATGGTTTCGGCCTCTTGAGTGCTGATTATGAAAAGCAATGTGCCATTGTGCCTGGTTTGTTTGATTAACTCTTAAACATCCAATAAACTCTTCTAAATTTCCAACTTGGGACCTGGCAGCTGGAGACTGCACTTTTATTTCTTGCACAGAGCACTCTGCTTTCATTTATTTTAGATAAGGTTTTGCTAATTAAAATATCCCCCGGGCACTTTCAGTGCAGATCCTGTCAGAGTTTCCCTCCACCCCTGTGGAATAGGTTGAATAAGAGTTGAGAACCTGTTCTCACAGTTTTCTATATGGAATTTGGTGCTTGGTTCAATGAGAATTTTCCACATGAGAGCATATGATTTATATATCTAATTATGCTACTGTTTTGAATTACAGTGTAAACATGTGATATTCAGGATATCTGATATGTGACCCCTTTGAAAAGGTCATTCAGTCCCCAAAGGGGTTGATACCCACAGGTTGAGAACCAATGATGTAGACATTCAACACTAGCCCTTCATCACTGGATTAGGACTTGGAGGCACACAGCCTCATGACCTGAACAGCTCCTGGATTCTTGCCTCTCCTCAACATGAGCCTGGGACTTGGAGGCTCCCAGGCTCATTAACTGAGCAGCTACTAGGTTCTCAGCCTCTCCCACTCAGTTTTTTAAACATGAATTCTGGCCATGACTACAGGTTTTTATGCTAACAAGGCAAGATGGCTTGCTTTATTACTGACATAGCCATCTCCTTAGGTCCTTCTGTGTGTGGTTTTAGGTTCTGTGCATGCATGAGTATGCAGGGAATCATTCTTCTAATGAGAAAAATTCTCACCTTCAACAAAGGGTGTGTATAGAATTGATGATGTTAAAAACAGGGCTTTTTTAGTGTTAATAAGCAATTCTATTTTGTTGACACCGAACTGAGAGCCTACACACTTTGTAGAATCAGCCCCTCACAGATTATTCCAGTTTTTGAAGTGATGTGGATGGGATAGTGGGGTTTTTATTCTTACATCTTTCCTGTGAAGAGCCAAGACTTCCAATGTGTGTGAGTTGAGGCACCTTAATCAAATGCACCTATACAGATCTGTACATAGACCCCTGGGATTCCTGGTGCAAACTGGAGCTGATGGATGTTATAAATTTTCTCTGGTCGTTTTGTATTCTGTTGAACTTTATTGCTCAGAGTTGAGACAAGGGCAGGTCTATAGTATGGTTTGAGCATTTGTTCCTAGAGGCTGGTGACTCAGCTTCAAATCTACCATTTAGCCACCTCAACAATCTCAAATGTTATTAATTATCTGCAATAAACAGAGGAGCCTTTGGGAATTCAGCCTTGACCAATAGAAACCAGATCGAATAAAAGTTATACAAAAATCCCCAAAAGGTAACAGACTGCCCTGTGCTGATAGCTATAAGGAAACCCAAACATCTAGCCATGGTTGGCTCTTGGGAGGTCAGAGGATTATGTCTGAGCAGATGTTTACCGTGACTTTCATTTTTATTGTTTTAAACCCTATAGATAATTTTCAATAAAAGACTCAGGGGTAACATCTATATAAGCCAGAATTCTCTGAAGAAACAGAGCTAACAGAATGAATATATCAAGAGGTATTCTCTAAAATGGCTTATACATTACATGATGGGAAGTCCAACCATGGCTATCTGTAGACTGGAGAGGCAAGAATCCAGGAGCTGTTCAGGTCATGAGGCTGTGTGCCTCCAAGTCCTAATCCAGTGATGAAGGGCTAGAACAACTGTTCTCAACCTGTGAGTTGCAACCCTTTTTGAGGTTGAATCACCCTTTGATGGGGAGTCATACATCAGATATCCTGCTTATAATTTATTTACATTACAATTCAAACAGTAGCAAAATATCAGATATGAAGTAGCAATGAAAATAATGTTACGGTTGGGGGTTACCACAACATGAGGAACTGTATTGAAGGGACACAGCATTAGGAAGGTTGAAAATCACTAATCTAGTGGATTCCTAGAGAGGGCTTGATATTTGATCCACATCAGAAGGCCACAGAAGCTGGGTTCTGATATCAGCTGAGGACAGCAGCAGCCAGAAAGTAGGGCCCCCAAAGTAGGAGTTCCTTCTTCATTTTCAGGCTGCTGCTGGAAGGCACCTCCTACTCTGGGGGAGGATTTTCTCCCCCCAGTTAATCCTTGGTGGGAATATCCTCACAGACCCACCCATAGGTACATCTTTTAGTTGATCTCAGATTCCTTCAAACTGACAGTCAACGGGAACCATACCAGCATCGGAGTGGATTGTAGAAGTGCTAGACCATAATATACTACCTAGAAGTGACTATTGCCTATCTTTGGACATTCCAGAGAGGTACTTTGGCAATGACATGGATTAAGTATATTTATATGAAGTCTGTGAAAGATACACAGCAATTCTTAGAATTAGATTCCTGTTGCTGTGATAAACACTATGACCAAAAGTAACTTGGAGAGGAGTGGGTTTATTTCACCTTACAGCTTGTAGTCCATCGGGAAAGTCAGAAAAGGAAACCTGGAGGCAGGGACTGAAGCACAGGCCATGGAGGAATGCTGCTTATTGGCTGGCTCTCCATAGCTTTCTCAGTCTGCTTTCTTATAGCACCCAGTCTGGAGTGGTACTAACCTCAGTAAGCAGGGCCTTCCCATGTCAATCATTAATCAAGCAAATGCCACACAGCCATGGACATGGGCCAGTGTGATGGAGTCAATTCTAACAGGTTCATTCAGTTCATCAGTTGAAGCTCACTATGACAACTACCTAGTTACAAAACTTCTTTTACAATTCTTTACAAGACAAAATTGAGCCCTGTGCTTGTCACTTATTTGCCATAAATATTGTACATGTGCTCATGGTAAAGTAGAAATTCCTTATCCTGAGAGTTCCTAGGGCTGGGAAACACTTCTCTTCCCCTCCCTTCTCTTTTTAGCCACCTCCATTCAGTCAATATTTATTTAACAGTGGAGATTCATGCCTTTGTGTCGTCTATCATCAAACGATGCAGCCACAGTGGTTGAGCTGGGCTCTTCCAGTGTAGAAGCACCCAGGGGCCATTCTAATAAAGGAGTGTCTTTCCAGCTCTGTCTTTCAAAACTATGGACAACCAGTGGTTAGTATTTTGATGAAGAAAACCTCCCAGCTATAAGTATTGCCTGGAGACACTTTCTCATGATGATTACAATAATAGTTAGTAATTGAATACCCCTTGTCAACTTAATGGACTGGAAGGAATTATAGTGCTCAGAGAACTGTGGTCAGGCGTTCTAGCCTTGATTAAAATGGCTAGGACCTGAAAGGTGGTAAATTCGGAGAAGGAGCCTTGTAAACCGGCTCCTGAGATGATGTTTGATTATGAGAAGGGATTATACATGGATTGTTTGAATTTTCGCAGAATGGAAACTTCAATCACTCCTGAAATTTAAGAGGTTCTATAGTGCTCACACGGCCATCAACAGCTTTTCCAAGAATACCGTTGTCTTTCAGAGTAGAGCAGTTTCACTGCTGAGTAAGAATGGGAAGAGACAGTTACAGATGTGTTAGCAGTATTTGCTTCTAGGATGCTCAGAGTAAAGACCGACTTGGGGAGCCCTGCCACATAGAAAACTGGAGGTCTCTTCTTCCTCCTTCATCATCATGAACACATGACCATAGTGATTATGACTTTTCCTGGCCTGAAGGAACTCTTTTTGAATGGACATAATGCACATATATGCTTTATACCCTTACAAGATGATCTATTCAAGCAACTCTCAGATGATTCAACATTAATTTTGTTTCTTAAAAATTTTAAATCTGATATTCCCAGAAGCCACACCCATGAAGCCTTACAAATGTGATTGTCTAAACATGAGTTGATCAGAAACAACTACAGTATACACATACTAACATGGCTGGGGAAAGCTCTTACAGCCTCAGCTATACAAAGAACTGCAAGCCATTAAGGAAATGCCCCAGAGTGGGAGAACTAGCCTTTCCAGGAAAGAGCATGCCAGCCAGTACCAAATAGCCCTGGAAGCATACACATAAGCAACACTATACAAACTGCGTTGGATATATTTAGGAATATATGTGAAAGGGAACATGAAGAAAGAGAACTGAAGGGCCTGTATGGTGATGATGGGCAGGAATGTGCCACCTATCATGATACATAAATACCTATATACTCTCATATACATAGAGACATGCACACATGTGTGCATACCCATATACAAATACACATACATATGGACCCATGCAGACATTCACATACAGATCTTTACATCTAAATGAGCACAAATTTATGCACACACATATACAAACATACCGACATATGTGTACATACACATAAATGTGGATAGAACTGAGGGACTCTGAATGGGTCCTATGCTATATTCCATCTGGGATTCACTCTGTGGAGAGGCGCCATGTTGCATCAGGATGGTCCAGTCAAGGCTAGAGAGACTGTGCATTGCTAACTGTTGGTTTTGCGCATGAGAAAAGACACACACTCACACTACCAAGGCCACACAAGGTTATTTAAGAGAGTTCCCAGGTGGGTACAGAAACAGAGAAGCAGAACAGGATGAGAGAGTGACCAAAACTTTTTAAGAGAAGGGGTGTGCACGGGTTTACATGTGCCCCCATATGCATCCCACCAGAGCCATATTGGCTCAACCACTTGGAGTACCAGGAATACTTACACTAACCACACACAAAAACTGGCAAATCATCTTTGTAAAATTTTCAACAGAAAGTTAATTATTGATAGGGTGACAGTGGAGGCTTCATTGACAGACCCACTAAAGCTATTTCCTGTAGGAAATGAGTTTCTTGGAAAATCTGTTTGTTGGGTGAGCAACCACAGAGATAATTACTTTGTTTCTTGTTTGTGTGATTTTTTTTAAAAAAATGCACCTTATTCCTCAAAGTCTGATATGATATCATCATATTCTCTTAGGTACAGATTGCAAAGATTATAAAGTGCATTTTTATTACTTGTAGGAAAATGCCTTCTGAACTTTTTTATACTTGATGAAGGAAATCTTTTAGAACTATTTTTTAGACTTACATTGATTTAGTGTACATGTCGCAGTGCACACAGGGACCTGTGGAGGTCAGCAGACAACTTTTAGGAATTGGTTCTTTCCCTTTACCATGTAAGGCCTGGAGATTGAATTCATGTCAGCAGACTTGGCACCTGAGGGTGTATCCATAAGGACCTTGAGTTACCTGCTGAACTAACTCACTGACTCCCAGTCTCGTTTTCTGTCTAAATCATTTTGTGTTAGGGACTGTTCTCACTGATGTCATTGAATATCTGACAAGAATCAGGTGACTATGTGTACCTCTTACCTCCCCCCGGATTCCCAGACACATATCCTCCCTGATTGTCTTCTTTACCCTGTCCCTGATGTATGCAAACCATTGGCCCTGCCACCCATGTATCTTATTTTATGATTGTATGTCTGTGTAAATATGTGTGTATTTGTTCTTGTGCATTTTTGCATGTATTTTTGTGTGTTTCTGTTTGTAAATGTATTTGTGTTTATGTGCATACACATGTGCATGAGTGATTTTGTGTGTATGTGTGTGTGTGTGTGTGTGTGTGTGTGTGTGTGTGGTGTGTTGGTGTTGTTGTTAAGAGCAGTTAACACACAGCCATGGATTTCACAGTCCAGTAAGGAGTAATAACTAGTATATAAATGTGATAACTCTCGTGAAATGAAAACTGTCCCTGAAAGACACATTTCCATGGTATATCAGAATAATTAGCATCATTAAAAGTAATTTGGGGATGGAATTAAGAAGATAGTCTCAGGAGACCCATCTGATTCATTGCACCTCCACCCCGGGTGATCTCCCTATGGCATCCCTAGGCATGCTATGATGGAAATAACACTTAGCTGCATCAGACATTGGTTTGAAACATTTATTCCATCAAGTCAGCCATTTGTGTTGACTGTATATTTTAGTGGCTTGAGAGCCCCCACTGGAAAAGAGCAGCAGGCTATTATGGTGCTGGTAGCCACATTTTGAAAACAACTCTCCTCCTATGCTGCAGTTTGGCAGGCTCTCTGAATAGTAAATAGAGCCCTGCAAATAGCTGGGTGGGAAATGGTGATGGCACACTTCCATCTTAAGCTAGCCAGGAACTGGCCAGAGTTGTCTTAGGGTAGGCAGCCTTATAAGAGGTTTAGTGAAGCAGGATGAGACCCCATTATCTAGCTTCCTGTTTTAGTCAAAGCTCTTTTTGAAATGATCTGTCTCCTGTTTCATATAAACCCTTTGATTAGCTCCTGAGAAGTTTACTTGCAGCTATACAGAACTTTAAATGTACCTGGGCATCAGAACACTGCCTCATAACTTTTAGCTACTCTTAAGAATGCTGGGTGCCAACTGTTCCTGGGCAGCTGGTTAGTTTTGTTGACTTGGTATTTGTATATTTAATAAAATTAGCCTGGAATGTCAAAAAACAGAACCACCCACAGTCAAGCAATGATGGTCCGAGGGTGGTGACCCATACCTTCAATCCCATCACAAGGGATGACAGTTGTTTTTTAGAACATGCCCCCATCAGATTGGTCCATTGGCAAGTATGTTGGGCATTTTAGTGATTCATTACTGATGTGGGGATCCCTGTCCACTGTGGATGATGCTGCCCTTGGTCTGGTGGACCTACATTATATGAGCAAGCCATGCAGAGCAAGCCAAGAAACAACTAGCCATCTTAAGCATCAGTTCATGCCTCCAGGTTCCTGCCCTGGCGTCTCTGGATCACTGTTAACTGTGACATAAAATGAACCCTTTCCTCCCCGAGTTGCTTTTTGGTCATGGTATTTATCACAGCAATAGAAAGCAAAGTAATTAATCATCCCTTCTTTGAGATCTGCCAGTCAAACACACTAGGCCATGGTTAAAAGGTAAACATAATAAGTATTATCTCTTATCCATAAGGAGGGCTTCAATCTCGCTCATGTTTTAAGGCCATGGAAATACTGTCTGCCTTGCCTTGTTGGACCGTTGAATCAAGGAGATGTGTTTGTCCACAGCTCTGTTGTCAGGCTCATATATTATTAACCCTATAGCCAGCACTGGATGAGCGACTCTGCAGAGAGAACACAGGGGGAAGAGTTCATAGGAAACACATGGAAGCAAAGAAGTTGTGTGATTGGATGAGAAGATAATTGATGGCTTAGTTGTCCAATTGCTCCTGTTGGTCTATCCTGTAGGAATATTCCTAGTTAGTATTATGAGTCTCCTTCTGTTTGTAGTTTCTGATTCAATGGGTAATAGTTCAGCTTTTCCTTAAGACATACATTGCAAGAAATAGTCAAATTTTGCATATGTTTACAAGTTATTCTAGTTTATTTTCTTGTTATTGTGATAAGCATCATGACCAAATCTAAACTGGGGAGGAAAGGGTTTATTTGTCATACATTTCCAAGTCATAGTTCATCACTGAGGAGATGGAGGGGGATTCAAGCCAAAACTGAAGGAGAGACCATGGAGGGATGCTGCTTACTGCCTCACTCACAGGCTCATGTTCAGTTAGCCTTCTTATACAGCACAGGACCACCTGCCTTGAGAATGGCACCACCCACAGTGACCTGAGTCCTCCCATGTCACTCACCAATCAGGACAGTCTTTTATAGACTTACCCACAGGCCAGTGTCACTGTAGCAATTTCATAAGATTCTGTCTTCTCAGGTGACTGTATTTTGTGTCAAGTTGACAATAAAAACAATCCAAACAAGCAAGATGGAGGTTATTTAAAAGGCACTGGTGGTTTCTGTCTACTTGGGGAATCTGGTCTCTCATTTGACTATACCCTCCCCCAACTTCCTCTGTGTACCCTTCATTATGTTCACTCCAAATTGTCAAACTTTGAGGCACTCAAGAGTGAGTTGTTTAGTATGTGAATTGGGGGACACAGAGTGCACCTGCAGTATAAATTTTCTGGCCCAGAATTGTCGATAGATCTGGACCAGAAGTCCCAAAGTCCTAAACAAACACACAAAAGCTTACATTAATTTCATACTGATTGGCCTATGGCTCAGGAATATAACTTGCTAACTCTTAATTCATAAACTATGATTAGCCAAGTGGCTTAGTACCTTTTCTCAGAGCAGCATCTTAACTTCTTTCCTCTGTGCCAACTGTCTTGCTCTTCCCCTTCCCAGAATTTTCTTAGTCTGGTAGCCCCACCCACACATCCTGTCTGCCTTCTGGCTAATCAGAGTTTTATTAAACCAATAGGAGGGACAAATATTTACAATGTAGCAGAACATAATCCCACAGCACACACCTTTCCAAGTTCCCTTTCCTCCAGAACCTTCAGTGAAGAGGCCCATTTTTTCTCTGATTCTCATTAAGCATCTATGTCTGCCCTGAGTTTAGACAACAGAGCACCAATCATGAGAGCTGATATGACATGCTGGAAAGTTGTAATGAATTGTTAGCAAGGGTGCACATCAAGTTGGTTTAAAAATCAAATTCTCTCAGACTCTGAAGACCTGGAATAACTGTGGCATGTGAATGAGCTGAGAACCCTGCTTTAAACAGAAATACCATGTGGACCCAGGAAGCTCATCTGAAGAGGAGGTAATGGCAGTGCCCAGTTCTTGTCTGTGTCTGACAGTTGGGGAGGAGATCAGAATTCAAAGGCACATATGAAGAAATCAACCTTTAGTCTTCCCAGGTCCTCCATAAGCACTAGATGAAGCTTATTTGAAACTTTATCTGCAGTTTCAAATACAAGCTATCACACCCAAAGTCTAGACTACCCTTACAAATATATGATCCTAAGTTCTTGGCACGCTGATCTCATTTAATTAGTGACAGATGGCCTCATCCAGATGTGCCTGTCACCATTGTATACTTTAAGTGGGTGTTACAGTACCTATGTGAATGATGGCCCCTGAAGTTTACTGTACACTCTGCACACCATATACCTTGGATGCCTGTAATATGGATACCTGGAAAGAGCCTTGGGCCAGTGGATCAGAACTTGTAGGGGATATTCAGACAACTTCCCCTTACCTGAACAGGACAATGGGCTCAAATGGCCTATTCTTCATACATCCTCCCTCATCTGATAGAATATCCATTGCTCCATATTGGTGATTTCCTGCTGCTCAAAATCAGCTCTTCTCCATTGTGGTTTTACAGCTGGATTTTGAGAGTAATGCTTTGAACACTGAGTTCATGGCTATCGTATATCCCAGACTAAATTGATAACATACAATCTATGGAGACAAGACCCTTCCCCTCAGCATTGTCTGGAAACATCAGGTGTTGCCGATGTACACCTAGCCTTCTGAAGTGTCTCCTGAAACACCAGGTTTGTCCTGTAGTGTAGGCTCAACTCCATATATCAATTCTAAGCCAAAATTCCTTATGAGGGGAATGTTTGTAAGCTTTTCCATATTTACTGATTGCGGTGCTGAGTAATTGATTGGATTATTATAAGGTTGAGCATAATATATATGATGTTGATTAATCTTCTCTTTCATGTAAAGTAGCAAATTGCTGTTGAAGTTTTTGCAGCAGAAATGACATGGCAGATGGGCCACAGCACAGCCCATACTCCTGAGCAGAAGATGATGATGGGGACCTGAGCCATTGAGGAAAATCCTCTGGTCCATCAGGCAAGGACCAAATCCAAACTGGGGAGGAAAGGGTTTATTTGTCATACATTTCCAAGTCATAGTTCATCACTGAGGAGATGGAGGGGGATTCAAGCCAAAACTGAAGGAGAGACCATGGAGGGATGCTGCTTACTGCCTCACAACGTGCATGGAATGATTCCTTTTACTAACTTTGTCCTATTTCCAAGAATATTGCTGCAATCATTTGGCCCTTCATGGGGCTCCTCCCACAATTGAACCTTTAACTGGCTTCATCTAGTGATGGTTGTCAGGATTATAGTGAGAGTCACACCTGTGCCCCAGGATAATCTTATCTCAGGACCTTTAATTTACTTCAAAGTTTCTTTTGCCATATAAGGAGGTATAGACAGGCTCTGTAAATAAGCACATAGGTAACTTTGCCATTCCTCTATTCCTAATTACGAGAAGTAGTGGAGAGGTGACCAGCCCAGGGAGGTTGAATTCGACTTCTGTCTGTTTCTCTTGAAATCTGATGACCCAGACCCTGGGAGCAGAAGCCTTTCCAAGTGTGCTCAGCATTCACAACAGAGAGTAGATCACAAGTGGCTTCTGCAGTTCTTGTCTGTGACCCACAGTTGGGAAGGTCAGAATTCAAAGTCACACATTGAGAAATTGATCTTTACCCTCCCAGGCCCCCATAGACGTTAAATGTAGCTTATGTCAGTTTCAAATGTAAGCCATTACCTCCAACGCCTTGGTTGTAGCTTCATAAACATATAACCCTAAACCCTTGGCATAGTGATCTCCACTAACCACTGATAGGATTAGCCTCGTACAGCTGTGCATGCCACCATTGCAATTCAAGCAGGTATTACACTACAGGAATAATGCCACCTAGTGTTTAGTGTACTCTGTGCACCCCATATCCCAAGGTTTCACAGCCACTCAAAACAGTCCTGATTAAGGCACATTGTATAATGAGCAAATCTAGGCCCTTCAGAGTTTTGCTTTTCTTTGTGGTTGCTATAATAAAATGCCTTAACAGAATGCAACTTGGAGGAGAAGTTGTTTATTTCAACTTATAATTGCAGGCTTACAGCCCATCAGTATGGGGAAGTTAAGGCAGGAACATAAAAAAAAAAACCACATCACATCCACAGTCAAAATCAGAAAGCAGTGAATGCATGCATGCTTCCTTGCTTACTAGTGTTCAACTCTGTTTCCTTATTTTTATACAATTAAGAATCCCCTGCCTAGGGAATGGGGCTGCCCACAATGGACTGGGTTTACCCACATTGATTAACTTAATTGATGCAGTCTCCCACAGACATGTCCAGAAGCCAACCCAGGGTAGACAGCGCCTCTCTGAGACTCTTTCCAGTGATTCTGGGATGTGTTAAATTGATAGTTAAAGCGAACTCTCGTAGGAGTTAAGGTATACCCTAATTAGTGCCATAATCAGAATTCTATACTAGGTACATTTTGTTCTAAGTCCATTCTATCAGCTACCACACTGTGCAACACAGACTATAGATGGCACTTATGTCTGTTTCCTTCTCATACTACTGGAAATGAACACACAGAACTTGCTAGATGGGATTAAAGCAAATGAGCAAATTCCCCTCCCTTGTGGCTTCATGGGATTTTAGTAAATCACCCATCACATCCCAAGCTGGAAAGGCAATGCTGACTTGAAGTTTATCTTTAATTATATTTAAATCACAGAGCCTAACCGAATGTATTGACATTTATACCAAGAAATTAATTGACATTCCATTAACCTCAACTATCAAATTAATTCTTGTGCCTCAGACCTTGAGCACTAGAAGCCTGAAGCACAATTATGTATTGATCATGGGCGGTGGCATGACAGCCTCATACAGAGGTTTAAAGAAACAGAAACCTTTTTTGTAGGAGGAATTACCTATCTACATATTTGAATTAATTTTATTACAGGGTGATAAAACATCTGAGCCTGTGAGCTCTGTCATTCATCATGTCAGATGAAAACTGAGAAAACCATTAGTAGATTTAGTGTTGGTCATCACTATCAATTAATAACCTCTTTTTGAATTTTCATGTGAACATAAGAGCTTTTTTAGTCTAGCAATTCAATTCAATGACATGCTTAAAGAGATTGTGGATAGAGAAACAGTAATGGCTCTGTCTTTTATTTCAGTGTGTCACTAATGTGGGAGGATGTATATCAGATAAGCTTTGGCTATTTGCTGCAGGTGTGTGTGTGTGTGTGTGTGTGTGTGTGAGAGAGAGAGAGAGAGAGAGAGAGAGCATTCACGAGTGCATGCACATGCATGTACATGCAAGGGGGCATTATATGTGTGATGCAGCTTGATTTTCTGCTGAGGATGTCACACAGACATGGTGAGGCTTTCCCACTTCCAAGCATCAAGACTTTAACCACACTTCACATCTGTCATTCTTTGACCTGCCTGGAGACATTTTGCTTAGTTAAAGTGCAAAAACAACTCCGCACAGTTTATCTTAACTTAAAAATAATAGTTGCAGCGAGGTCTAGGAGACAGAGTCACCAGACATAGGAGTAGAAATAGTTACAATTAAAATTTTGTGATAGGAAATCTTATAATGCACACACTCATAAACTCCTGCTAAAACACTGAGAATGTCTTCACACAAAGTTGGCCCATGATAGACCTTTCTCAAATCCCCAAGACAAGAGTTCAGACATTCAGGAATTAATTGCTTGTCATTGGCTTGCTTACATTTCTTGCCTCTTGCACCTTATTCTGAGTTTGTAGCTCCTGCCCAATTTGCACTGAGAGCTAAAGCTTTATCACAAATGGTAGGCATCCAAGGTCCCTGTTTATACAGACAAGATGTGGTCTCGAACAGTCTATAGCCCTGGCAAGGCTACTAATGTGTCTGTGGCATACAGATTGGATTTCTTTCTTTCTTTTTTAGGGGAAAAATCTTCCAACAAAAAGAAATGTATAAAAATAAATTATCTTTTTATCTCCAAGTGAATATGTTTAAGAAAATGTCACGAATTGGAGATGAAAGATTTAGTGTTATTTTCTCCCTCTGTTTCAGCTCAAGTGTGGAAAATACTTTTCCATCGGGAGTGGAGGGGGCTCCCCAAAGATGTCAAGGGCACTCACTGCTTTTAGACAGAATTTACCTTTTGCAAACAACTGATTTCCCATTCTTCATCTTTGCTTCTCTCTCTCTCTCTCTCTCTCTCTCTCTCTCTCTCTCTCTCTCTCTCTCTCTCTCTCTCTCTTCCTCCCCTTCCTTTCCTCCTCCCTCCCTCCACATTGGAACATGGAAAAGCCTTCTTGAACTGTGGATTAACAGGTGAAGTACAGCAGAAAAGATCATCTAAGTTAATCCAGATAGAACAGAGGTGGAAATACAATTAAAATAGGAACAAAAGGGGTCAGATTGGGAACTTGTCTTTTAATAAATGAAATTTACAACCTAGGAGGTGAGGTTATTTAATTTCAAATATGCTGATCATATAATTAGAATGTTGAACTTGTCTTAAAGATGGATGTGAACATTGCCTAAGTGGGAGAGGTTCTCTCTTGCAAAGAAAGCCTCTTCCATTTAGAACCATTTTGAATGAGTAAATGTGTTGTTGTAAAAATGTTTCTTGGGTAGACATGAACAAATCTACTCACCATAGATAGAGCACCCTAAATAGAACAAGTAAACAATTGCATTCAAACCTAGCTGAAGTTTAATTTGGGTAACCCACAGGAGCAAGGGTGAGGGGTTACTTACAGGAACACAATGAAGAGTTACTCACAGAAGCATGAGAAAGGGGTTGCTCATAGGAACATGTGTGAAGAATTACTAACAGGCACACAGGCAACTTATGGACTGCTGTTGCACCAAAGCTAAGGTCCCTTCGGCCAGCAATAGCTATACACTTATGCCTTCTCTATGAAGTGTGGGTCCATGTGAGCCCTCCCTTGCACAATGAAATGTCAATGATACAAATCTTGTGTGGGTCCCCTAAAAGAAATCACAATTGCTGAGGGTTCAAGAAGGCATGGACCATGTCCTATCCAGAGGACATCATCCCACAGCATACATCTCTGACACATTTCTCTCTGGGACTTCGGCATCATACTCTAAGATGATGACATGAATCATACAGGACCAAACTGCTCAAACTTTGTGCTGATTTTTACCATTCAACACTGGCATATCCCTATCTGTCAATCATTTTGTGTATCAATTAAAATTGGTAAGTCTGCATCTAGAGACTCGACCCTATCCTAGGTCAAGGCTGACTGTGTCTTTGTCCATCTTGGTTAACTGGGGTTGCTGCTCTACTTGCAAGGGCAGGGCTTGCATGTAGAAAGGATGCCTGCACTTAAGAAAATCCCCTACTCTTATTAACATTATAAACAATGTTCTGCAGAGATTTCTGTGAAACACACAATTTATCTATAAGGCTGTCCCCTTTCTTTTTTATTCCCACCTCCTTTCTACTGAAACAAGGCCTATTGCTCTAGTTCAGTTGAGATCATTTTGTACTTTTTAATACCTTAAAAAAGCCTGGTATATGAATTCTCACCCTAATGTCAGCTTTTGTAATAGGGTTCGCCTATGCAAACTTTTACCATTTCACTTCTCTTGTTCTACCCCAGAATAGCCCCAGGTCAATTCTTATATATGAACTTTCTCATTAGTAGTGAAAAGTACTTGGCTACTTCATGTTCTCTTCTAGAGAAGTACCTATGTAATGAAGTAAATACCATTTTATTGTTTTTAAAGGTTATTAATTTGTCTTTTTATGATAAAGATCAAGAATTGGCAAGCTTTTCCTGTAAGGGGTGAGACAGCAGTATGCCAAACTTTGTAGATCATGCATGCTCTATGCTGCATTATCTTTTTAAAAATAACAATCTAAATCTATTTAGCTCCAAAAATGGTACATAAGCAAGCTATGACCTGCAGGTGACTGGCCAGCCATAGCTTACTGCTTAGGGGTGATTTTAAAGACTTGTATTGCCTTCCCATCAGTCACTCACCTGAATCTCCTGCCCCAGTTAGTTCCAAGATTCTTGAAAATTCTAGTCATGGCACAGTGGTTACCTAATTTTTCAATGTTCCATTTGTACTGTACAAATTCAAACCCTGGCCCATGAGTTCTACCTCTTTGGGATTCTTTCTCTTCCTCCCTCCCTCCCTTCTTCCCTCCGTCTGTCCTTCCTCCCTCTCTCTCCTCCCTATCTATGTTTTAATAGAGAACTCAGCCCAAGTTCTCCCTGCTTGACTGCCCTGGACCTCCGTGACAGTACAAGGTTCCCCTAGGAGGCTTTTCTCTTGACAAACCCTTAGGCTTTTCACCCACCCTTACAGCTGTGGGGATCTGCTGGTTAAAATACTCTTTTATTCTGTGTCTTCTTTCACCAAAGGCTAAGTGCCTGTGGACTCTGCTTTTGCAGTGAGTCCTTTGGGTTGATGGATGATGCACTGAGTAGAGGTAATTGTAATGGATGCCCCTACTGTGGCCAATGTTGAACTGGCAAGGGCTACATCTGCATAGAGATGGGATATCAGTGTGAGTCTAGCGTGGGGGCTACTATAAGACTGCTAATTGATCTTAACCTTCCATGGATAACTCGAGAATCTAAGTCTCTACCATAGAACAATAGAACAACAAGTATTTCAAAACTAACATGTCAATTGCTGACTGACTGACTGGTGGTAGACTGAGGGAAATTACAAGACTTGGAGAAGCATAACCCATTGTAGTTTAATCAGTCTCTCTCTCTCTCTCTCTCTCTCTCTCTCTCTCTCTCTCTCTCTCTCTCTCTCTCTCTTTCTGCTTGAATGACTCTAGTCACAAGAGAGTTCATGAGACCACAAATTTATAGTGACAAAAAAATCTCATTATAAAGTGCATACATTAAAGGAGTTATGCATGTTTTACTTACTCATAAAAGATCTTATACAGAAAATGGTAATGAAGAAGTTAGAAAAAAAAAAGTGCCGGTAATGGAAAACTTTAATAGCATGATAATGTCTAAGTAGAAACAATTTGTTTGAGTAATATCCCCATTTTAATCTTGAAAATGAGACATGAAAAAGGATACAGGAAAGGAGGACAGTGGTCCTTCCATGTAGGAGACATCTGGTCACTCATGTCTGCATCAGATGCAAATGCCACTGTAGGTGAGGACCATAGTGATGTGGGGGAGTCCTTCTAAGTGGAGCTGAGCCTGGAATGAGGCCCTCTGTTCCCTCACTCATTCCCCACCCTGTTTATGCAGAACATTTAATTACCTTTTGTTTCTGCCCTACTTTGGTTTCTTTTGTTGTCATAAAACATTGACCAAAAGCAATCTGGAGAGGAAAGCATTTTTGTTTTGTTAGGAGACACCTCTGATCACAGACCATCACTGAGAGACGTCAGGGAAGGAACCTGGATCAAGAACTGAAGCAGAGATCATGGAAGAGTGCTTCTTACTTGCTTGCTCCCCATGGCTTGCTCACTGCTTTCTTACACAGTCCAGGACCACCTTCCCAGGGATGGCATCACTTACAGTGGGTTGTGCCCTCCCCAGTTAGTCACCAATCAAGAAAATATGCCACAGGTTTGCCCACAGGCAAATTTAGTAGGGGGCTTTTCTCAATTGAGTTTCTTTCTTTCTCAATGACCCCCGCCTGTGTCAAGTAAACACCTAACTAGGATAATATCTTCCTTATGTCGAAAATTTCTTCATTTTTCATAGGAGGGCCAATAAGACGAAGATTTATTAGTGTATGAATGTGTGAAGAAGAATTTACAACAATCCATTGAGCGCTTTAGAAGAGAATACTGAACTCAAAACAGTAGTCCTTCCTACAAAGTGTAGCTGCCACAGGGGCGCTAGACTATGAGCATTGTCTCCAATTTGACTCCTCAAGAGGCAAGGACTGGGCCATCCAACTTCGGCACCCACAGTCTCTGCTAAATGGTAAGGGTCTCAGAAAATAACCCCTCAATTTCAGATCTTGTAAACTGGCTCTAAAACTCAAAAAGAATTATCCTAGTTATTTTCTCATTCCTGAGAAGTTTATCATGGCTCACTGTCTCAGAAACTACAGTCTGTTATGGTGGGGAAGGCATGTGGCAGGTGCCTGTGTCCTAATTGTTCATATCTTGGCTAATGAAGAAACAAGGCCAGAAGTGGATGTCAGCATCAAGACCCGCCCCTCATGGCTAGTTTTAAACCCTATCCTCATCTCTAAATTTTTCACAGCCTCCCTAGCTCCCACTAAGGACTAAAATGTTCAAACACATTCAAACCATAACAGAAACTGTCCAAGGGAAGCCAGACATGGATTATTGGCAATGAAAACATTTAGAGCCTAGGGCTCAGGCACAGGGTGACAGTGGAATGGGTGGACAATTTATACAGTCCTATGAACCAGCATTTCTAGCCTAATGTCACATACCTTACCTTTAGGTGATCTTTTAGAAAGTATATGGAAAGAGGTACTTGGGAATATATGTCAAAGGGTTCCCTAAGAAAAGAGTCACTCATGTCCTAGACCAGTTCCCCCACCCCCTTCACCTCTGGCTTTTTGATTCCTAAACCTTCACCAATTTATACTTCGGAGAACCATCTGGAGCAGCCTAAGTTGGGAATGAAATTTCACTCTCTGCTTCCCCCACCTACTTTACCATGCTACCACAGTACACACACACACACACACACACACACACACACACACACAGGAAACCAGTCGCCCGTGTGGGTGGCTGCAGAGTGAAGCTGTCTCCCTAGAATGTTTCTTAAAGCCATTCCATAGTATATTGGTTTCTAATCTATAATAAAGCAAAACAAATACAGACATTATTAAGATGTGTTGACTAGTGTCCTGGTTAAACTGCCGACTTGACACATCTAGAGTCACCTGGGAGCAAGAAATTGTCTTCATCAGATTGGGCTTTGGCCATATCAGTGAGAAACTGTATTGATTATTGATGTGGAATGGCCACACCCTCTGTTGAGGCACCATCCCTAGGTAGCTGGTCCTGGGCTGTGTAAGAATACTAGGTGAACATAATCTCAAGGAGAAGCCAGCAGCTTGCATTCCTTTATGGGCTCTGCTTTAATTTCTGTTAGAATTCCTTCAATGAGGGACTATGATTTTAAAGTGTGAGCTAAATAAACCCTTTCCTCCCCCAAGTTGCTTTTGTTTTATTAGAAAAGCAGAAAGAAGATTGGGAAGACTTAGTAACTTGAGCTATTAATATTGCTCCCACTCAAGAGCCGATGTCTATATGGTGTTTGATCTCTCCAAATGCAACGTGTGATAAAGCATTCACAGCTAATGCTCTAGTTTTCATGCCTCCACTTTGATTTACTGAAACATCACAGGACTCAGAGAGTTGGCAAAGGACCCCAAAGGCAAAGTTGATTTCAAAGTGTCTTGAAACAAATCTCTTTCTCTCTCTCGCTCTGTTGTGACTACAGAGTATATTTGAAGGGTCTGTGACATAGCTTCAGTTGTCAACTTGGCACACCAGGGAAGAAGAAAGCCCATTTGAGGAATGGCCTCCATCATACTAGGCAGTGGGCAAGTCTGTGGGGTCAGTTTATGTTTGTTGTAGAAGGACCCAGCCCACTTATGGTGTACCACCCCTGGGCTGGTTGTCCTAGCTGTATAAGAGAGCAAGTCACTATGCAATGTTCCTCTATGGCCTCTGCTTCAGTTCCTCCAGACATCTCCCCTGATTTCTCTCTGTAATGGACAGTGACCTGTCATTGCATTTAGACAGTGTTTTATCTCAGCAACAAAAAAGCAAATGAGGACAGCTGAATTACTGATAGTTCTTTCTTTTCTCCTCTTTGGGATTTGATGCATTGTATTGATACCTTCCCAGTTCCCCTCTATTCGTCTGTTCCTCCATAAGATATTAGTATTTCCTGGGTTCTCATAGAGAATCTGTCATGTCCCTGCATCTATGGTATTCCTTTATGGATAGTCTGCAATGCTTCCTTAATTGTCATCAATTTCTCTGACTGCTGCTTGTCCTGAAATGTTCATATTTCTCCCTCAATTTTATAAGATAGCAACTTTGGTTAACAGTGGTTCATTTTAGTGATTGAAATATATTTTTTATTGCATGCTTTCCTGGCGTTTGGGGTTGTTGATAAGACATCCAATCTTATTCTAATGTGTTTGCCTCTGTTTGTGAGTTGTGATCTGTCCACTACAGCTTTCACTGTTGTGTTTTGCTTTGTATTTTTTTTTGTCTTGTCCTGTGATGTGCTATGGAGGAGTTCTTCTTGTCATATCTGTTTGGTTTCCAAATATCTCCTGTCATGTCATGTCAAGGAACTCTCAGCTGTAATTTCATCAAATTAACTATCTAAGCTCTTTAAACTTTGTTCCAGATCCTTTCTCTACCCCAGGGATTCTTATTTTGATCTCTTAGATGTTTCTAAGAGTTCTTGTACAATTTTGTCATTTGGGTTTTTTTCTTCTATATGTTTCTATACACTGTCTCAGTCTTGGCCACCAGTCCTGAAAAACCATTCTTTGTGCAATGCTTCCCATTGTCTTTTCTGTTAATTTTATTGACTGATTCTTTTATTTCCAGAATGTGTGTGGTTCTATTCCAGTATCTTGGTTTACATGCTGACTTTTTTCTCTGTGTGTTTAAATTCTCACTCCAAGGTACTGGTCACTTTCTCGTCTGGGCCCTGAGTGGATTTTGTTACTTCATTCAACTGCTTATTGGAGTCTTCTGGTGATTCTTGATTAGTTTTTAAAGTAAGACTATTGCACAAATTCTACTTGGTATTAAAATAAAAACCCAGAGCCAGATATTGGGGAAAAGCTGGATTATCAGAGAGATAGAGAAACAAACCACAGCTGCTTCTCACCCGCAAACTCCTCAGGCCTGTCTCTACCAAATCTTTTAACTCCAGCTTCTCACTCCTCAGCCCCACCATGTAAGTCCCAGGAAAACTGAAAAATCTCTCTTTTCTCCCTCTGCCCAGCTACCTTAACTTCCTCTTTTCCCATTCCTAAAGTTAGTATTAAAGGTGTGGGTCACCACTCCCTCACCTTCCTGCCAGGGCTAATTGCTTGACTCTCCTCTGATAGTCCAGACTAATTTTATTAAATATGTATCACCACAAGACTCTGATATATTTTTCTAAAATTTCAACTATCTTATTATCTTTATTCCCTGGTATTGAGACACCAGCTTGTGAGATGCCATTATGCATTGCTGCTGCCTGGCTTTTGTTTGATTTGTGTGATTTATTCAGTGTTTAAGATGTGTGTGTGTTCTTTAGAACATAGTTTATCTTTTAATAGTCATATTTGTTCTTTGTTTTATTTTATTTTTTTCTGGTGGTGGGGATTGAACCCAGAGCCTTACACTTTCTAGGCAAGGGCTCCACCACTGAACCAAAGCTTCACTCCATTTTGATTTCATTTATGTGAGTCTCTGATGGGTTGCCTCATCTTTGTATGGATTTAAGTTGGAGGTGGAACTGGCTGCAGTAGCAGATACAGAGGTCCCAGGAATTATAGCAGAACAGGAAGACACTTGTGACCTCTACCTGCATCCTCTAGAATGCTCAGACACAGTACCACTGGGGTTTCTATTGCAAACAAAACAACAACAACAAACCCACAACAACTTGGTTTATAATATTTTATAGAGCTAGTGGTCTCAATATTTAAGTAGTGAAGTAAAAAAGAAATGGGTAATCGAGAAATCAGAGGTATGATCAGAATGAAATAGAAGAATGTGCGGCTAGGTATAAAATAGGTAGCAGGAAGAATATTGTGCATTGGATGTAGAGGAAGGAAGGGAAAACAATGCAGGCTTTTCCAGTGAGATACACATTAAAACAACAAATAGCCAAAAGACAGAAGTGGATATTCTATGGACCTAAAATATTTAGTTTGAATTAAAATAATAAGGGCTAGGAGGAGGGGCTTGTGTGTAAAGTACTTGCTGCCAAAGTGTACAGTCTAAGTCCTGTTCCCAAAACTTATGTAATGGAAAGAACCAACACCTGCAATTCCATTGATTTTCACATGTTTGTGGTGGTATATATGCATGTGTGTGTGTGTGTGCATGCACATGTCTATCAGTGTTCTACCACTGAGCCACACCCCAGCCCCTCACTGGGGGATTCTAGGCAGGGGGAATTCTAGGAAGATTTACTTTTTGAGTTTCCAGCATCCAAACTGATAGGATCTAGTGATTGCTGGTACCCACTGTTCTTGAATACATGCTTTGAGCAGAAAGCAACCCAGTAAGAGCATCCTGGCATGGAGTCAGGAGGGAATAGAGTACCTCCTTCTGCCTTCCTTGTCTCTGTTTTCTGTGAGTCGTTCTCTTGTTTCTATATTGGTGACTTTTATCTTGGCTTTTTGTTCATCCAATCTCATGATCTTCAATCAGCCATCTTAACCTTGTGTGTTCACAGTGAGCTTCCAAGTAAGAGATTGCATGTTGAGTGGTGTTATCAACATGTTTCCATAAACTGGTCCTCTATGAAAAAGCAATGCTGATGATAATAATAAATGCTGGTGTTCAAAGGCACTTTTGTGAAGTTGTAAAATTTGAGTCACTAGATAATATCTGTTGGCTAATGTTACTTTAAGAGCCCTCTCAGATGTGCCCTCTGAGATCTCACCTACACTTCTCTCATCTTCTCCTCAAGAAAGGCTGCCATGAAACTATTTTCTTTCTCACACTTCACAAAGAAGAGCAGACATTGTAGAAGAATGAAACTTTGAAGAGACAGAAGTATCCAGTTAATGAAAGTAGAAAGGACTGCTGAAAAGGTTCTGGTCATCTATCTTGGATTTATTTCCAGAGATGTGCTTACAGGAAATAAGATGTCTAGTACTAGCATCTGTCACATCACTCCTATCTCCAAGTGATAGCTGATGACATCTCCATGTTTGTCAGCATCAGGCTGATCCCTGAGCCCACACTCTTAACTGTCTTCTGTTTCTTCACAATGCTGCCTTACCATCAGTAGAACAGAAGGCCATGGCACCCTTAAAATCTGTGCATCTGACTCAGTGGGCTGTGCCTTGGAGCTAAGACCAATATGAACAGTGTAGATGTTTCTGGAAGTCAAGGAAAGAGCCATTCTTGGAGAAAATGGGTTAGAGAATGAATGCAGTCACTGTCCTGAGGCTGGCGGAATAGCTCAGAAAAAAATTATGAGCCACCCTGAAATGATGATGGCAGAGCCCTGGCAAGGGCAGGCAAGAATGCAGATGATGGCTTGTCCTTAAATTTCACAAGTTTTGGGGTACACGAGCACTGGTGGTGGTGGAAATCCACAATGACACAGGTAAGTTCTGCGTCTCAGTCGCTCACCTCTGTTTTCCTTTATTCCTACTTCATAGTGTGGATGATGCCTCCTACGAAGTCATGCAGATTGACATCGAGATTGAAGGACCCAGTGACCCACCCACCACACAGCTTGTCACGTGGCAGGTTGAATACCCGGGAGACATCACGTCTGACTTGGGAGTGTCCAAGATCTACGTGAGCCAGAAGGACTTGATTGGGGTCATTCCACTGGCAATGGTAAGAGAGCACTTGGGGAACTGGGAATGGGGAAGGTTTCATGCTGTGAGCCAAGCTTAGGGGTCAAGGATGTCATTCAGCAAGGACCAAGATGGGGTAAAAAATAAAAGCATGAAGCTCACTGCCAATAGCCAATCATATATATTCTACCTGATATTCTTTAAATTGCATTTATAAATTGTAGTCTGGTTATTAGCTATGAGCCTATCTTTACATGAATATTAAGGATGATAGAATGAACATGCATGATATAATGTAGACATAAGGATTTCAAACATATGCAACTGTGCTTGGTTTAACTGTGCATGTGCTCACACTGAGATGCAAGGAAGGCTGGGCTTTCTATTCAGCACTATCACAATGACTTAGACACTGCCACACAGGATGAAGAGGACAGGTTTTGAAAGGTTGTGTGGGTATCCCTGCAAGAAGTCCTTATCTCCACGAGGGAAGAATGAGGTCTAAGGAAGCACTCATTGTGGTTCTGAGGGTCTAGTGTCTCCCACTGGCAGTAGCCGCCTTCCTGTAAAGTAGGAAAATACAACTCAATTCTGGTCTCCATTTACAAGTCACGTGTCCTAGTTAGCTTTCTATTGCTGTGAAGAAGCAACGGGGGGGGGGGGGGGAGCACAGGGTTTATTTTACTTACAGCTTCCTTCCAGTCCATCACTGAGGGAATTCAAGGCAGGAACTGAAACAAAGGCTATAGAGGAGTGTTTCATATATATTATTTTTATTATGAATAAAGTCACATTTTTCTATCCGTGTATATCTTTATTCAAGGTCCCTTCCCCCTCTCACCCCCTCAGCTCACTCTCTCTTCTCCACATCTCCCCATCTCCTCCCCAGCATGGGCAGGAGGTCCCAAGGTCTCAATATTGCTCAGTTCAGCCTCCACTCCTGCGGATCCAGTTTCCTCACCTCCACATCAAGACTTAGTCAGGTGTTCTAGAGAAGCATTTCTTACTCTCCTCTTCTTCATGGCTTTCTGAGCCTGCTTCCTTATATCATCCAGGACAACTTACTTCGAGATAGTGCCACCCTGATATAGTGCGATAGACCCTCCTACATGAATCATTGATCAAGAAAATGCCCCTCAGACATGCCCGCCAGGCCAACCTGATGGAAACATTTTCTCAGTTGAGAATCCCTTTTCTCAAAGATTCTAGCTTGCATCAAATTGACAAAAACCTAACCAGTGCACCACACAAACATGTATTACTTGATCCTCAACTACTCTTTCTTTAGAGGGTAGACAGAAATCAGAACCAGTAGTTAGCTGTGAGAATAAAGCAGTCGCTAGACCGAGGCTGGAACTCAGTGGTGGGATGCATACCTGGTATCAGCCCCAGGGCAAGTTTCAGTCCCCAACCTAACAAAAGTTAAGCTGCAAATAAACAAGTAACCCATGGATTCTTACAAGAACTCCAGCCTCTTGCAGACATATAATAAATATTAGCTACTGTTATGATTATTCTGTTATTGACAGCAAGGTACAAAGAACACTCCACAACAAGGCTGTACATTCTCTAAAGAAAACACTTATTCCCAGCCCTGCTCATCACAGTCTGAAAGCAGGTAGGCATCCTTGAACTGGACTGAATTAATTAGATTCAAATACTTTGGGCTCAACAAGTTCCCAGCAGTCTGAGAGGCCACTTCTGGGCACAAGAGAGAGTTCTGGGCTCTGACTCTCCCTGTCTTACATTTGGGCATTTTGGGGTACACATTTGCTGGCTGATAAGATAATACTTCCCATAGGGGAGTGTTACCATTATGTAACAGCCTTGCTTCTGCTAATCTGTATGCTCATTGAGGGATTTCTGGTAAAGAAATGAAGATCTGTAGAGTAGGGTGAGGGTTTGAAGTTAAAGGCATGTATGCCAGAAGGGAGCTTTGAGAATTGAGGGGAGGTGCTGTGGGAAGCCACTGCAGGGGGGACCATAGGGAGCTGCCTAGACTTAGTGTGTTTTTGTTTTTGTTTAGTTTGTTGGTTTTTCAGAAGTATTCTAGCTACATGTATAGACAGAGTTGTGAGGCAAAGGGAGAACAGAAACCTAGAACCTGTTCTGTGTCTACTCTGCAAAGCCCTTTGTTGTAGTATGTTTTCCAGGCCCGTTTGGGGCCAGAGGGTTTGTGACTTGGCATGCGGCAGCGCTTGGAACCTGGTTGGCGGGGGCTTTTGTCCCCCAAAGAAATGAATCACACCCTTATATCCTTTACACTGTTTGGCCCATATCTTAAACACATTACTAGCTAGCTCTTTCATCTTAATTCAACCCATTTCCATTTATCTTTCCACCATGTGGCCCACAACCCGTGGCTCACCTGGATTCCTACATGCTGCTTCTGCGGGGGACGAATGGAGACTGGCTTAACTCCACCCTTCTTCTTCTACCTGGCTGCCTCTGATTCTCCACCCACTTCTACGGTGCGGTACATAGGCCAAATCAGTTACCTTATTTACAGCATACAGAACATTCCACCACAGACCTTGTCATACTGGACTGCTGGACTTGGTGACTGCTCTAACTTTCCTCTCTTTGTGTGCTCAGAATGGAGCTTGTCTGGGTAGCTCAGTGGCTTGGATGTTACATCTGGTAGCTGAGTAACCCTGAACACATTTTTTTCCCTGTGATGCCAAATTAATAACAGTCATGTTGGGACCCAAGAGATGGCTCAGCCATTAAGCGTGCATTCCACTCCTGGAGTTTAGTTCCCCCAAACCCACCAGGGACTCAAAAACCTTTAACTCTATAAAAACCATGTCCACCTTGTATACAGCAGGCTGAGGGACCAGAGACAAGTGTGAATTTTTACTGAGTATAACACTTTCCTCCCATCTTCTGAGCCAAGAACTCAGCCATTTGGCAAGTAAGGCTGAGGAGAATAAAGTTCTGTCTGTCTGGGTAGGTGGAAAAAAATATTAAAAGAAGGAAGAAATGACCAAAGCTGCCCCTAACCCAGTGAGCTGTCCCAATGGTGGGAAAGCAGACAGCTATGCCATTGTGAGACACATGTTCCTGATAAGTACTCAGATAGTCCTTTGCATTAGAAATAGGAATGTAAGAAATGCAGCAATAAACCACATGTCTAAAACTTCCCATCATAACTCTGTAACACTATAGAGATGTTTTCTATTATAAAATATATTATGGTTTGTATTTTGATAGAGAAATCTTTGCACGTATCGCTCACCGGTCCCTTAAGGGAAACTTTTAGAAATAAATTTTAATTCAAGGATGTGAGTCAGAGGATGTGTAATTTTGTAATACATTTTTGTAATGTCTGTAGAATTGCCTTCGGGAAGTTTTTAACTAATTTACAATTCTACCTGCTGTGTATAAAGATACCCATTTCCCTGCAACTTTGCCAGCAGAGAATATTAATTTTTTTTCAAATAGACAATTTATTAAGCAAACATCTTATTCCAGTGTCTCCTTAATTTGCCCTACTTGGGTTACATTTTTTTATTTCATTATTAAATATTTGTCCTTTGCCCATTTTATTGTCCTACTAGGAATTCAACTTTTTTTTTCCCTAAAACTAAAGAGTTGTATAAAGAGGGGAAAATCACATTTTAAGGGTAGGGCTTGCTGGCATTAGATACTCCTACATTCTCATTTAACTGTGAAGATTTAGGGTCACTGAGTCCACATCCATGTTCTCCTCCATGTATTAGTGACATCCATCTTGTCACACTGATTCTTACCAATGTGCTCTTTGTCTCCTAATTTGACACATTAGGGGGTGGCACAGACAATTTTGCCTGTTTGTTTATGCATATATATCATGGGATGGAACCCAAGGTTTTGTTTGTGCTAAACAAGTACTCAACATCTGAGTCATGCCCTAGACCGTCACTGGAGTATTCTAGGCAGGTGCTCTACCACTGAGCCACACCCGAGCCCCTCACTGGGGGATTCTAGGCAGGTGCTCTACCACTGAGCCATACCCTAACCCCTCACTGGGGGATTCTAGGCAGGTGCTGTACCACTGAGCCACACCCCAGTCCCTCACTGGGGGATTCTAGGCAGGTACTCTACCACTGAGCCATACCCCAAGCCCCTCACTGGGAGATTCTAAACAGGTTCTTTACTGCTGAACTATATACCCCTAGTCCTTGTTTAATTTTTAATGTGATCAAATCTATCGATCTTTTCCATAATTAAAATCTCTCATCTTCTCCTAATGAATTCTTTGAGAAAAATGCACACCTGCTTTATTTGTTCCTACAAAACCTGTGAATAATACGATACCCAATACAGCTCACCTAGATAAGCAGGAAGAAAACCAAGATGGTGCTGAAGGCAGGTGCCACTGTGACACCAGGAAAGCTTAGAGATCAGTGTAGGTCAAATGCCATGTTCCTGCTTCTCAGTGGCTCTGTAATTGCACCTCCAGGAAATCTTGAAACTGAGAAAAGTCTCCCCCATGTCCAGGGCTTTGAAAGCTTTTGTACTCTCTTAATTCAATCATGCATTTCTATGAGTTTAATTTTTTCTCTTCAAGAAAGCATGCTTTGCTGTATTGAAGGTGAAGTGTGTCCCCCCCCACCTCCTTAGGGAAGGAAATTCTCAGAGAAATGCTCATTAAGTGTGCATCTTTCTGTTAAGTGCATGGTGACTACACAACAGGGCCTGATATGAGGCATGCTCTGTGCATTGCTCACAAGAGCTGGGAGGCTCCTCAGTAGCACATAGCTTCAGGGTGGTGGCTGCTTCTTATCATTGCCTCCTGAACTTGGGATAAATCTAATTCTGAGCTTATCCCAGGCTTCAGAGACCAAGACACTGGCCTGCACTTCCATGCTGGGAATGCAATGCCAGTGAGTCCTTAAAAACTCACTAATACAAGTCCTTCAAAATTCAGGGAACCCTTATTTCTACTCTGGGAAAAGTTTTGAATGTTGTCATGGTGGGTGTTGCTGTCAGCTCAGCACATGAATGGGGGGGCACTTAGTCAACTCTTTCTTTAATTGAAAAAAAAATCAAGTCTCTTGTATTCATGTCCTAACCAGGTTCTTGTTTTGCTTTCTGTCTTAGCTTCATCTCTGAAGTTTTAGTACTGATTATTATTGATCTGGGGCTTTAGATAAAGCTCAACCAGAGATGACAGTCAGGACAGGCAGTGTATCATTTCTGACACTAATCAGAAGAAGGCTCTAATTCCAAAGAAAATTCATATGGTTATGGTGTGTGTGTGTGTGTGTGTGTGTGTGTGTGTGTGTGTGTGTGTGTGTAGGTGTGTGTATCCTGGGATGGAACCTACCTTGCATGTGACATGAAGGTACAGATGTGACTGCCAGGCTGGAAGGTCCTGAGGGTTGTGCCAGGAAGTTTCAGAGCAAGGAATCAAAAGTGGAAGGTACCCTCTATGGTAGTTTGAATGTAACTGGCCCTCATAATCTTATAGGGAGTGGCACTCTTAGGAGGTATGATGTTGTTGGGGTGCCTATGGCTTTGTTGGAGAAAGTGTGTCACTGTGGGGGTGGCTTTGAGGTTCCCTAAGCTTAGGATACCACCCAGTGTCTCAGTTGACATCTATTGCCTGCAAGATATAGGACTTTCAGCTACTACACCAGCACCACATCTGTCTACACACCACCATGTTCCCCATCATGATGATAATGGACTGAACCTCTGAAACTGTAAGCGAGCCATCTTAATTTTTTTTTTTAAATAAGAGTTGCTGTGGTAATGGTGCCTCTTCACAGCAATAGAAACCCTAACTAAGACAGGCTCCTTTTATGAAGTACATCTTGACAGTACATTCTGGCTTTTCCAAGTATGCTATCTTCAGGAGTCTTTGATTCTTAACCCACCTGCCATGCTACTTCATAGCAAAGGTCTTCTTTGATGTCTACACTCAAGAGGAGCTTAGTTGATGCTGCTATTTCCTTGAGATTGAAGGGCCCCTGCTTCTGCTGGTTGGGTTTCATAATCATCAGTAGACAAACTTGAGATGCTTTAGCAAGACCTAAGTATCACTTTGATGGAGCCTTCTGGTCCTGTGTCCTTTCACTCTGTCTCTTAAAAGTTTGATTAAACCCATTCAGCCTCCAGACTTTCTTCCAAAGCAGAAGCTCCCAGACTCCATGACTTCTGGCACACTATATTTCATAGCTAAATGCGTTGTTCTCATCAGCAGAAGTGAACAATAGAGGCAGGGTGTTCCACAACCTACTTAAGTAGGCATCAAATATCTCTCTCCAGCCATAGCCTACACAAACTTGGTGAGGATTTCTAAATGCTGAGGGTTTTTAAACATGTCTTTTTTTAACATGTATGAGTGTACACATATTCGTGCGAGTATGTGTGTGTAACCACACACAGTAACCACAGATGACCAGCAGAGGACGTCAGATTCCCTGGAACTGAAGTTATGGATGTTTGTGATCTTCCATGTGGGTGCTGGGAATCAAACTCAGGTCTCTGGAAGAGCAGTCTATTCTCTTAACTGCTGGGCCATCTCTCCAGCCTCCAGAATGCCAAATGATTTCCAACTATGGATGACTCTTGGATAATGAGAACATTACCATCTTCTCTAACACTTGTGTGTCCTTCAACCTTCTCAGAAATTCTTTTTATGGAGCAAGCAGACAAAATATCCCAAGCTTTCAGGACTTATAAGTTTAGCTTATAAATATCTCAGGATATACATTTCAAAAATCATTATGCTATTTAGTACATTTCTATACTTAAGTGAAACAGACTTTACATCAACTGATTTTTTTTTTTACCTCCTGTCTAGCACATCCACCTAGCTTGTGTCTCTCTACCTAGGACCCTCATGGCCTTCAGCCTAGGGTCTTCTCTTATTTATACACTTGAAGAAAGCAGAACATCCACCACCATCACACCCAAAGTGTGTAAAACAAGTCCCTCCCACCAGCCATTGCACAGATACATCTATGGACAGTCCGTAGACAGAAAAACTCAATCACCGTCTCTCAGGAGTTCTGAAATTAGTGTAGGTAGCACACCGTAGCCATCACCTGCTGAGATGAGGACTTGGGAAAGAGCCCTAGATTATAGAAGGAAGCTTTCTTTCCTGGCTCAAATAATGAAAATTTCTTTTATTTGGGGCATAAAAGCAGATTCTGGGCTCTTTCTGTTTGACTTTCTGTGGTATTCTTTTCCCATGTCAGTCTGTTAATTAACACGCCAGCGCCCCTCTGTTGTTTTACTCAGACTTTCTGAAAACCCAGTCACAATGCAGAGCCCGCTGTCACTTTCATTTTCATACTTTTGCAACCAAGTGCAAATTAAGATGCCGCTGTGGCCCTTGAGGAAACTCAATGCTCTGAGGCGCCTTATTTCTTTTTATATTTGTGGAATGCTGCTGTTCCCCAAGCACGCCTGGATAATTAGAGGCAGCGCTTAACTGCTGCTTGGGTACCAGGTGAAACCTTCTGTTCTCCAGAGCATACTTCTTCTCATATGATTTCCATCATGGACCCTGCTCTTGCTCACATTTCCCAGAAGGAAGAGGATGCACAGAGCCTGCAACCTGCCCTCAAGATACACAATTAAGATGCAGAGCCAAGTCAGATCCTAGATAGATGGAGTCCAGAGTCCAGGCTCAGGACCAACACATAATGCTTTACCCATAGTGAGAATAAAGAGAAGTGTATAGATCAGCACAAGGAAAGAGGTGTTGACTAGTGCAAAAAGGAATGTTAATGAGTGCAAGAGGAGGGTGTTAACCAGTGTGAGATTATCAATTCATGCAAGAGGATGTTAGTTGGTGCACAAAGACTGCAAGGAGATGGGTACAAGGAGAGATGTTGATAGGTCAAAAAAGCAAGTGTTGATTTGTGCAAAAGGGTGTCAGTTGGAGCAATGGGGTGCAATTGGTCAGCATAAGGGTATTGATAGGTGCAAAGATGGATATTGATCAGTGCAAGGGGGTATTGATTTGTACAGGGGAAGATGTTAATCTGTACAAGGGGAGGGGTTTGATCAGTTCAAGGCAGTGTTGATAAATGTACTACTGTAGGTGATCTTGGCAAATGCAAATTCAGAGAAGCACACATGCAATAAGAGCAATCATCCTGAACTTCGAGAAGCACTTTGAAAATGAATTCTTTGTTATGCACACAGCCACTGCTTTTTCTTCACAGCCTCCTGAGCTGCCACTGGTTCTCCTTACTTAATGAACTGTCCTCTCCAGAGGTGGCTAACAGTTAGGTGGTTGCTGAACACAGTGCCTTTGTGAGTACGCGATACTAAATGAACATGGGAGGGCTATTGCTATTACTGAGTGCCATGCAGTTATTACAGTCCCAGCTGTTGTATAACCAGTTGGTCTCCACCAACAACTGCTCATGATGTGATTCATTTTGTAGGCACCATGATAGCACACACTGTTCAGAGAACATCTACAGAGTCCCCACCGAGTGTCAGACACTGGTGTTGGCCTTAAAGATATAGCAGCACACATGTTCCACTCAGCAGAAGCAGGGGGCAAATAAGTCAAGAATAATTGAGCAAGACGATTTCAAAACCACCGTATTTATGCTGCGGAGGAAACACAGTCATTCTTTATGAAGGAAAAGGGCCGAATGAGGTGGGCACCTGTACAGGTGATACCTGCATGAAGACTACTAGGTGCCTGCAAAGAAGAAAAAGTAGATACCATGTCCCAATAAAGGGAGTGTTTTGTATGGTATAAAACGGAGCAAGCTGAGTCATGAATTGGGAAGACAACGCAAGGAGTTGATGTCGGAGTTGGAAAGAGCTGAATAGCCTGTGTCATTACTGCTTTGGTTCATCAAGTAGGGTTTCTGGTTGTGGATGCTTGAATCTTATCTAACTCATTGTATATGATGTGTATATGTAGTGTGTGTGTGTGTGTGTGTGTGTGTGTGTGTGTGAGAGAGAGAGAGAGAGAGATATGCATTTATGTAAGTGTGCATGTGTACACCAGTACCACTGTCATCTTCTATCACTTTTCATCTGATTGCTTTGAGACAGTCTCTCACTGAGCCACAATCTCACTACTTCCTCTAGGCTGAAGGGCTGGTGAGCTCTCAGGATCTCAGGATTGATGTTGAAGTTACAAAGACCTACAGCCATGCCTGGCTTTTTTTTTCTTTCAATTTTTTTTCTTTATTGTTTTCTGAAAATCAATATCAAACTTTATATAAAAAAGCAAAACATCCAGGATAGCAGAAAAACCCATACATTAATAAAACTTTTCTTTCTAAAACGCATGAAGCATACAAAATGAAATCTAAAGTTCCTCAAGGTTAGGCTCAGCTACATATGGAGAAAGCACAGTAGGTCACAGCTAATACCCACGGATGCACTATGGCCACCACAAATTTCTGCTAAGCAGCCCTTCTACAGTCAAACCAGATGGTTTTTGGTTTTTTGTTTTGTTTTGTGGGGGGGGTGGATGTGTGTGTGTGATGTGTGTGCTTTAAATCACTTTATTCACCCATCATCTTTCAATGAAATAAAAAGGGTTTTGCTTAAAGTCCATTAATGAGTGAGTACAACCCCTGCTTATTCTTCTGGGTTTGTGATACCTCGCTCAGGAGGGTATTCTACAAATCCATCCATTTGCCTGCAAATTTTAGGATATCATTTTTTTTTTTACTGCTGAGTAGTACTCCATTGTGTAGATGTACCACAGTGTGTTAGCCCATTCCTCAGTTGAGGGGTATCTAGGTTGTTTCTAGGTTCTTGCTACTATGAATAATGCTGCTGTGAACATAGTGAAACTAATGCTTTTGTGGTGTGAATGTGCGTCTTTAGGGTATATGCCCAATGGTGGTATTGCTGGATCCTTGGGGAGAATGATTCCAAGTTTTCTGAGAAACTGCCATACTGCATTTCAGAGTGGCTGAACAAGCTGACACTCCCACCAACAATGGAGGAGTGCTCCCCTTGATCCACATCCTCTCCAGCATAGGCTGTCGTTATCTGTGTTTTTGATCTTAGCCATTCTGACAGGTGTAAGGTGGTATCTCAAAGTTGTTTTGATTTGTGTTTCTCTGATGGTTAAAGATGTTGAGCACTTTTTCAGGTGCTTTTCAGCCATTTTTAAATTCTTCTGCTGAGAATTCCCTTTTGAGTTCTGAATTCCATTTTTTAATTAAGTTATTTAGGGTTTGGGGCTCTAGTTTCTTGAGTTCTCTATATATTTTAGAGATCAGTCCTTTGTTACTTGTAGGGTTGGTGAAAATCTTTTTCCCATTCTATAGGCCATCCTTTTGTTTTAATGACTGTATCCTTGGCCTTACAGAAGCTCCTCAGTTTCAGGAGGTCCCACTTATTGATTGTTGTTCTTAGTGTCTGTGCTATTGGTGTTATATTTAGGAAAATAGTCACCTGTGCCAATGCATTGGACAGTATTTCCCACTTTCTTTTCTATCAAGTTCAGCATAGCTGGTTTTATGTTGAGGTCTTCGATCTACTTGGATTTGAATTTTGTGCATGGTGATAGGCTTGGATCTATTTGTATTTTTCTACATACTGACCTCCAGTTATGCCAACACAATTTTTGAAGATACTATGTTTTTTTAATTGAATTATTTTTAACCTCTTTGTCAAAAAACAGGTGTTCATAGGTGTGTGAGTTAATGTCGGGGTCTTCAATTTGATTCCATTGATCCACAAGTCTGTTTTTATGCCAGTATCAGGCTGTTTTTATTACTGTAGCTCTATAGTATAACTTGAAGTTGGGGATGGTGATGCCTCCTGAAGTTCTTTTGTTGAGAAAAATTATTTTGGCAATTCTGGCTTTCCTGTTATTCCAAATTAAATTGAGTATTGTTCTTTCAAGGTCTGTAAAAAAATAGTGTTGGGATTTTGATGACAAGTGCTTTGAATCTGTAGATTGCTTTTGGTAAGGTTGCCATTTTTACTATGTTGATGCTACCTATCCAGGAACATGGGAGATCTTTCCATTTTCTGATATCCTCTTCAATTTCTTTCTTCAGTGATTTCAGTTTTTGTCAAATGAATCTGTTACCTCTTTGGTTATAGCTACACCAAAGTATTTAATGCTATTTGCAGCTATTATAAAAGGTAATGTTTCCCTTATTTCTTTTTCGCCTGTTTGTCTTTAGTGTATAGGAGGGCTACTGAGTTTTTTGAATTAGTCTTGTATCCTGCTACACTGCAGGTGTTTTCAGCTATAGAAGTTCCCTGGTAGAATTTTGTGGGTCACTTATGTATACAGTCATATCATCTGCAAATATAGTTTCACTTCTTCTTTTCCAATTTGTATCCCCTTAATCTACTTTCATTCTCTTATTGCTTTGGCTAAAACTTCGAGAACTATATTGAATAGATAAGGGGACAGGGGACAGCCTTGTCTAGTTTCTGAGATTAATGGGATTTCTTTGAGTTTCTCTCCATTTAGTTTGATTTTTGCCATTGGCTTCTGTAAATCACCTTTATTATACTTGGGAATTTCTCCTGTATTTCTTATCTCTCCAGGATTTTTACCATAAAGGAGTGTTGGATTTTTGCCAAAGGCTTTTTCAGCATCTAAGGAGATGATCATGTGTTTTTTTTTCCTTCAATTTGTTTATATGATGGATAACATTTATAGTTTTTTGTATGTTGAACCATCACTGCATTTTTGGGATGAAGCCTACTTAATTGTGGTGAATGACTTTTTTTAATATGTTGTTGTAATTGGTTTGCCAGAATTTTGTTGAGTATTTTTGCATCAATGTTCATGAGGGAGATTGGTCTGTAGTTCTCTTTCTTTATTGCATCTTTGAGCAGCGTGGGTGTCAGGATGATTGTGGCCTCATAAAAAGAGTTTGGCAGCATTCCTTCAGTTTCCACTGTATGGAACAGTTTGTTGAGCATTGGTATTAGTTCTTTAAATATCTGGTAGAATTCTGCAGTAAAACTGTCTGGTCCTGGGCTTTTTTGGGGGAGACTTTTAATAACAGCTTCAATTTCTTTTGGTGTTTTAGGTCTGTTTAGGTCTTTAATCTGTTCTTGAGTTAATTTTTGTAATTGGTACTTGTGCAGAAAGCTGTCCATTTCTTTTAGGTTTTCCATTTTAGTCAAGTATAGATTGTCAAAGTATGACCTGATAATTCTCTGGGTTTCCTGGGTGTCTGTTGTCGTGTCTCTGTTTTCATTTCTCATTCTGTTAATTTGAATACTTTCTCTCTGTGTCTTTTGGTTAGTTTGGATAAGGGTTTGTCTATCTTGTTGACTTCCTCAAAGAACCAACTTTTTAATTCATTCATTTTTTATATTGTTCTCTTTGTTTCTGTTGTGCTGATTTCAGCCCTAAGTTTGATTCTTTCCTGCCATCTACTCCTTCTATGTGAGTTTGCTTCTAATTATTCTAAGGCCTTCGTCTGAGTTGTCAGGTTTCTAGATGAGATTTCTCTTGGTGTTTCATATAGGCATCTAGTGCTATGAATTTTCCTCTTAACACTGCTTTCATTGTGTCCCATAAGTTTGGGTATGTTGTGGATTCATTTTCATTAAATTCTAGAAAGTCTTTGATTTCTTTCTTAACTTCTTTCCTGATCCAGAGGTGGTTCAATATAGAAATGATCAGTTTCATGAGTTTGTAGGCTCTTTGTGATTTTTGTTGTTGTTGAATTCTGACTTTAGGCCATGGTGGTCTGATATGATACAAGTTATTCCCATTTTTTGTATCTATTGATACTTGTTTTATGACCAAGTATGTGGTCAATTTTAGAGAAAGTTCCATGAGGTGCTGAGAAATATATATATATTGGTTGGTTCTTTGAGGAAGTCAACAAGATAGACAAGCCCTTATCCAAACTAACCAAAAGACAGAGAGAGAAAGTATTCAAATTAACAGAATGAGAAATGAAAAGAGAGACACGACAACAGACACCCAGGAAACCCAGAGAATTATATATATATATATATATATATATATATATATATATATTCCTTTGTGCTTGGATGGAAACTTCTGTAAATATCTATTAAGTCCATTTGTATTATAAGATCTGTTAGACCCCTTATTTCTCTATTGAATCTTTGTCTGGTTGACCTATCCAAGGGTAAAAGTGGGGTATTGAAGTCTCCCCCTATTAGAGTGTGACATTTAATGTGGAGTTTAAATTTTAGTAGTGTTTCTTTTACATATGAAGATTCCTTTATATTAGGATATAAATATTCAGGATGGAGATCTCATACTAATCAATTTTTCCTGAGACGAATAAGTAATTTTTGTCCTGGTCTCTTTTGATTGATTCTGGTTTGAAGCCTACTTTGTTGGATATTAGGATGACAATACTAGCTTGTTTCTTGGGGCAATTTGATTGGAAAATCTTTTCCCAACCCTTTACTCTGAGCCTGTATTTGTCTTTGGACTTGAGGTGTGTTTCTTGTATGCAGCAGAAGGTTGGCTTTTATTTTGTATCCATCATGTTAGGGTGTATCTTTTTATAGGTGAATTGAGTCCATTGATATTAAGGGATATTAGTGACCAGCGATTGTTATTTCCTGTTATTTTTGGTGGTAGCTTGTGTGTATTTCCTTTCTTTGGGCTTTTCTTCTGTGAGATCATTGATTGTTTGTGGTTTCATGGGTGTATGTGGGTTTCAAATTTAGCATTTTCCCTCTAGGGCTTTTTGTAATGCTGGATTTATGGATAGGTATTGTTTTAATCTGTCTTTGTCATGAAATATCTTGCTCACTCCACCTATGGTGATTGATAGTTTTGCTGGGTATAATAGTCTGGGTTGGCAGCCATGCTCTTTTAGTGTCTGTATTACTTCTGACCAGGACCTTCTTGCTTTCATTGTTTCCATTGAATAGTCAGGTGTTATTCTGATGGGTCTGCCTTTATAGGTAAGTTGGCCCCTTTCTTTTGCAGCTGTTAATATTTTTTCTTTGTTTTGTATGTTTTGTGGCTTAATTTTTATGTGGCAAGCAGACTTTTTGAGGGGGTTTAATCTATTTGGTGTTCTGTAAGTTTCTTGTATCTTTATAGGCATTCCTTCTTTAGGTTGGGAAAGTTTTTCTTCTATGATTTTATTGAATACATTATCTGTGCATTTGAGCTGGAATTCTTCTCCTCCTTCTATTCCTATTATTCTCAGGTTTGGTCTTTTCATGGTGTCCTAAATTTTTTTAACATTTTGTGTTATTTTTTTGAGTGATTTGTCTATTTCCACTTTTGAATCTTTAACTCCAGACAGTCTTTCTTCCATCTCTTGGATTCTGTTGGTTATGCTTGTATCTGTAGTTCCAGATCATTTCTTCAGATCCTCTATTTTCTCCTTTGCTTCGTTTTGTACCTTCTTTATTGTTTCTCTTTCAATTTTTAGTTCCCACAATGATTGCTTCATTTGTTGGTTTTCTCTTTCTTTCAAGGATTTGTTCATCTCTTTCAATTTTTATTTGTATTTTCTTCTATCTCCTTAAGGGACTTTTTTATATCCTCTTTTAAAATCTTCATAAAGGTGTTTGTATTGTTGTTTATTTCTGTTTCCTTTTCATTGCTCTGTCCAGGTCTTGATGTTGTAGAGCCATCAGCTTCTTCTGGTGGTGCCTTGTTGTTCTTTATATTGTTGTATGTATTCTTGCACTGGTGTCTGCCCATTACTTCCTTGGTTCACTCTTAGTCAGGTCTTAGTGAAATCTTAGTCAGTTGTGGCTTCAGGATTGTGTGTTTCCTGTCCGCTATGGACACGGAGTCTGTATGATTTCTTACTCTGGACAGGCCATGGTTATCCACGCTGTATGAAGACGTCCATTTTTCACTCTGCTCTCCCATTCTGCTCTGGACCTGGGCTCCTTGTTGTCTGAAGATGTCTGACTCTCACTCTGGCCTCCACAGGGTTGTGTAGTTCAGAGAGATGTCTGTCCCTCTGTGATGATGCAGCCTGCCTTGGAGGTGGTGCCCAGCCAAATGTTATGTGTCTTCCAGGATTGCTGGGGAAGGCTTCTCCCAGCCCTGGTCCAGGGCAGGTCTAGCCTTGAGGTCAAATCCAGGACTGTGTCTCTGGCCTCTGGGATGAGGACCCTGCAAGGCCCAGGGGCTGGAACCCACTCACCTCCCACTCTATTTTGGACCTGGCTTTTAATGTAGGCACTATTTTACAAATTCATGTCCTCCTGCCTGTCACTATGAAGGCCAGGATAAGAATGTATTTTTGGAAGGGGAGGCCAGTGGTTTAAATATAAAAACTACTTCATCTATAAAGGGATGACAGGGTTCCAATAAAGATGGCAATGGTGATATTAGAGTCAAATGGAATTGCTTGAGGTGTTTCCCATGTCACTCCATTGAGACTTGCTTAGAGAATGGACAAGATGTGTGTTTGAAGCAAAGATCAAACATAATTCTGGACTGGCCAGTAAGACAAAATGGATTTTTTGATATAATGATATCAGTGTTCTGAAGCCCCAGCCATCCAATATGGCAGCCCCAGCAGTGTCTGGTGACATCGAGTGCTAAATGATCAAAGAGTGGAGTTGAATGATGAACTTTTAAAGACCAATGTAAACCTTGAATAGTTGTGTCAGTCACTAGCAGATTAGACAGGGCTCTGAAGTTTTGGGTTAGGGTTGCAGAAAGCTAGACCATGCTATGCAGAGATAGTAACTGATCCCTTCTCCACTGTGAGACCATTGTTGATCTTTTCTGCCCTGGGACACACCCCTGGAATATTTTATGATTTGCATAGATAAGCTTGTTGCCCACTAGCATCTCATCAGAGAGAATCTCTTGGTAGGTGTTGCAGTTTGCTCTTTGTTTCTGTGATAGACACCATGAGCAAAAAACAATGTGAAAGGAAAAAGGTTAACTTGGCCTATACATTCCAGTTGTGGTTCATCAGTAAGGGAAGCCAAGGCAGGGGATGAAGCAGAGGGCATGGAGAAACACTGATTGTTGACTTACTTCCCATGGTTTGTTCAGTTTGCTTTCTTAGGGAACATTTACTCAGAGGACACACCACCCCCAATGGGCTAGACCATAGCACATCCATCATCAATCAAGAAGATGCCCCCCGTATATTTGTCCACAGGCCAGCCTGAAGGAGGCATTTTCTTGATTGAAGTTACCTCTTCCCAGGTTACCCTAACTTGTATCAAATTGACAAAAACTAACCAGCACAGTATGGGAGTAGAGAGACATCTTCTGCTGGTGACCACTGCTTATCACAATGGCCGTAAGCTCTGTCAAGTTTGCCAGCTACTGTCAGGCAACACTATCATTTAAGTGGTACAAGCAAAAATATCAACTGTGGTATTTGTGACTTCCATCCAGGCACCCAGTCATCCCTTGCTATTTACATCACAATGCAGAGATCTAAAGAAATTATTTCTGCCCCTCATATATGCATTCAGATAGGTACAATTTTCCTATAAATTGTTTTACTATTCAGTTAAAATCATATATTGATTCACATAGGATGGATTGTGGTATAGCTCTTAATATGGTTTTTTATTTCAGAGTAATTAAGTAAGTCTTGTTTCATTTCCTTACATAAATATTTATTGAGGTGGCTGGAGAGACGGCTCAGCAGTTAAAATCTCTTCCTGTTCTTGGAGAAGATCTGAGTCCAGTATTCAGCATCCATATCAGGTGGCTCACAACTGTCTATAACTCTAGCTCCAGAGGACCCAACACTTCTGGCCTTAGAGACCACCTGCACTTATATGTATACATTCCAACACAAAATTCGTGCATATTCATGATTTAAAATAAAACTAAAATATTAAAAATTGCTCTGTAAAAGAAGGTTTAGCCCAAGTAGGGTTGACACTGTAGGGTTGATATTGTGTGATCTTTTCTGAGGAGACAATGAATGTCCACTCACTTCCAGGGAGGGTACCAATAACAGACCAAAGTAAGGATTCCATCCAGGTCTAACTTAGTGAAGCATAGTTTATTGAGCTTACTTATAAAGCATGGGTGCAGAGTTTCTTGTGGGAAAATGGGTGACTCAAAGATAGCTGTACCACCAAAAAGCCAGTCAGTAAGGCCACTATTATGAAAGCTCTATCCTTGATGCTTTCTCTGCCTGACCTGGATGTGGCTGGACCAGTCTGTCTTTACTCCCTAGAAACTGTAACTATGTGTGCAACCTTGAATACACTGCCTTATAAATCTTATTTCATTTACTTCCTGGGCCTTGTATGTTTCCCTTATTTTCTGAGTCTTTAAGGGAGGGGGCATACATCCTATCTTCAGAAAATGCTACGGGCAATTGTTGATTGCTCTCTGAAAAGCAATAGGTAGTAGATATTTTCTATCTTGTAGGTCATACCATCTCCAACACAACAACTCAGCTTGAATGAATGCAGTTTACTGAAAAATTGTCATTAGTGTTTGAGAAAAGTGACTTCCAAACAGCCTTAAGAGCCAATGTGAATGGCTGCAGGCTCTCTATCTGAAGATACCGCCAGCTGCCTATGGATCCAAAATATAAGGGGGAAAGCATTGCATGTGTATGGATTACAAACAGGTGTTTGATATTTTTGGTCCCCCCAACACATATTGATGTATAACAATGGTTCTCATAGTACCTGCTTTGCAACATGATACTGGCTTCCAGGTAGATTCATTGTCTCCATCAGTTAAAGAATTAAATGAAGGGAAAACATCTCAGTCCAAGGCATAAACATAGTTGAAATTTCTTGTCAGATTTTCTTTGGACTGCCAGGGCCCAACTAATGGCATGGAAGGTTATTAATTATGAAAGATCAGCCTTAGCTTAGGCTTGTTCCCAATGAGCTCTTATAATTTAAATTAACCCATTTCTATTAATCTACATTCTACCACATGGCTCTTTACCTGTTTCCATTCTGTACACCTGACTCCCTCCATGTCCGTCTGGCAAATTTATGTGCTTCAGATTCTTCCCAAGTTCCTCTCCCTCTTTCTCTAGAACTCCCACCTATTCTCTTATGCCTAGCTATTGGTCATTCAGCTCTCTATTAAACCAATCAACAGGCACCTTAGGCTGAGACACATCTTCATGGTGTACAAAACGATTAACCCACAACACATATACATTTTTACTGGCAAATGTTATAGACTTCTCAAGGGATCCCCAGAGCTGGGAAGCCCTTGACTCTAAGGGGTCTGAATTTTTATTTTTGGGTTTGACTACCCCTTCCTGTGACTGTCTTTTCCTTCTCTATGGGTCTTACGGTGTCCAAGCAACCCTTCTGGTGCTGGGATTCGGTGCCCTGTTTCTGTCTACAAGCACAGAAATAGTTGTTGATTGGTTAGGGTTTGTCACTAACTAGGATGGAGCCATGTTGCCCCCTTTGGTGTTGTAATAACCAAGAAAGAGAAACTTAATAAAGAAAGAGGAACTTAAGGGAGGGAAGGGAAAATGGAAATTCATCTTCCTCCTCCCTTTGTTGATCTGTGCCTTGGTGCCAGGGTTTTAGCTGGGTATCATAGATAAGCAGAGAGGAAATTCTCAGAGGGTATGCACAATCTAGGTGCAAATGTTGTACCCATTTATAAAAGGGACTTTTGTATCTGTGGATTTGAGTCCCTTGGAATAAGTGCCTGGAGCTCCTCCATACAGATGCCAAGGGACAGCTGTAATTTCCAGACTCCACTTGCTCAGAGCCAGTCTGTGAATTACTACATAAAAGCTGACCTGCTCACAGTACCCAGGATCTTGGCAGCCAACACCGAAAGGTGAGGTCATTTTCATAACAGACACATTGCATGGAAAGCCTGTGCACATTTCAGGTGTTCTGCCAACTTCACCACCATTCCATCTCCATGAAATCTGTATTTTGCAACAGAGACCACCCACCTGAGTCATTTTCCTTTCCCAGTGGTAAGGTACCCTGAGAAAGAAACCTAATGGAAAATGAGTTTACTTTAGCTTATTGTTTACAGGGGGACAGAGTTCATAGCATGGAAATCATGGCAATGGGAAGGGAAAGCTTGGTGGTAGGAACAGGAACCTGCCTGGTCACATGACATCCATACTCAAGAAGCAGAGAGGAAGCAATAAGTGAGGTATGACAACAAATCCTCAAGTCCCCCAACAAGGTTTCACTTTCTAAAGGTTTCATAACCTCCACAAACATCACCACCTCCTGTTCAAATACTAGAGCCTGGGAGGGACATTTCTCATTCAAACTATACCACCTAAACTCAAATTCAGAATTATGGAAAACATACACTCAGACACACAGCACTTATACATAGTATGAAAAATAAAAATATTTCTCAGAAAGAAAATTGGGTCTTTAAAGGCAAGGTGGAATACATGAAGATCAGCACCCAATTAGAACAATGGTTAGCATGCGTGTGTGTGTGTGTGTGTGTGTGTGTGTGTGTGTGTGTGTGTGTGTACACTAATTAGATGTCACTCACTGCTCACCTAGTCAAAGGCTATAAAGTATATCAGAATACAAAGGACATAAGTTCAACTTGAAATAGTGACAGCCTCCATCAGGGATAGTATTGGCAACTGTGTGTTGACCTAAAAGAGGAAATACTTCCTAGTGAGAGAATATTTTGAGACCCATATATGCATATATTTACCAACTCTGTCACCATCAGAACAAAGGGCAGAACATCAGTCTCGTATATTTACCAACTGGTCTACTCATGTTGATCTTAATACTTTTTCTTTCACAAAGCATTTTCCAATAAGTATACTTTCCTTGGTAAATGCCAAAAACACTGAAAATTTCAGTAGATACTGAAGTCTGAATTTGGATATATTAGCAAAAGCAAAGTCTAGTTAGGTAGACTAGAAAAACTTTTATTAGCCTTCGATGTCGGGGTGGGGGAGGGGGTTGGTGCTTATAACCTTCCAGCTTGGGAGAAATGGGGAAAATAAACAGCTGTGTAGTTTTACAAATCAGTCAGTGGATGGTGAAGGTGTTGTAATCATTACTTTTATTGCAGCAAAATATCTGACAGAAGCCATTTAAGAGAGGGGTTTATTTAGGCTCAGGGTTTCATGAGTTTCGGTTCACCATGGTAGAAATGGCCAGTGGGCAGCTGGAGGGTGAAGTGGAAACCCCTTACCTAGTGACAGGAGCAGGAAGTTAAAGGTGTCTGGACATGACCTTCAAAGACCCACCCCATAGGCTGCATCTCTGAAAGACTCCACAGCCTTCAATGTAGAGAAACAAGCCAGGACACTATATATTGAAATTCCGAGAGATTTCCAGAAGTATCGGTGAAACTTGTCCTAAACAAAAATGATAATTGTGTGTCCTTTTATAAATTTATTCCTCCCTCTGGCTCTCCCCAGCTTCTCCCCTCCATTTTATCTCCCATCTCCTTAAGGGCAATTTTTACTTTGCTTTAAAGAGATCATGGATATGAACAAAGAAGTCATTTCCTCCTCACCCTTACATGGTTGAAAGCACCCTCCTGTTCCTACTCTGCTCCCATTTCCCTTCTTCCAGACTTCCCCATCCATCTCCTCCCAGCTTGTTACCCCTCTAGCCTAAGAACCTTGTTCTTATACTCACCAGGCCTCAGATGTCAGCTGCAGCACCTTCAGAATTCTGTATGCAGGAGGCCCCTCAATACACTCATACACTAAGCTGACCTCCTACCTGATGAGGTGACATCTCCATGAGACACCAGGCCCCATGTGGGGTAGGTGCCCATCTACCACTGCTTAAGCTCCCTTCTTTGTCTAAGATGTATGTCCAGCCCACTGATGGTTTCATCATCTCTTAAAGAATAGCCCTTCTCCAGCTGTGGGCCCTTCTTCTCAATCACATGCTGACAGGCCAGGCTGTGCCCATAATTACTAATAAACACAGCTCCTAACTAGTACAAGAGTAGGTCACCCTGAGTTCATCTTAACCAACAGTATGAGATCACCACAAGCTAACTGAAATGAGATACTGCCAGCACCTCATGAATTCTCAGGCTGTCAGGGCAGTTGGCTACTTGTAGAAAGGTGGGTTGCTGATACAGAGGGTTGGACATGATCTGGAAAATCCCTCACAGAAAACCAAAGGGCAAGTGTAGCTGTACAAAGCTTTATGTGAAGGAGTCAATTGCTTTCCGTTTATGCACTTAACAATTCTAAAACCTTCAAAAGAAAATAATAAAAGATTATTAAAAATAATAAATAGAAAAATAATAAAGAGAAAGAAAAAAACTTCCTACATAAAAGATGCTTTGGAAAACTAAGATAATAAAGGCATAATGAAGGTAGAACCATTCCACCACTCCTCATCAATAAATCACACACACTTGTGGCTGAAACACAGTGGTACCATCTTCAGCCCTCACACCCGCTGTGATGTGCCCACAGGTGAGGCAGATATGTTCATCTGGCAAAAGCAGCTGTCAACAGCTAAATTAGATCCAGGATGGTGATATTAAATGTTGAAGACTGTGCTTGAGACAGAAGTTAATGCTCTGAAATGTATTTATTTGTAACCTGTGACCTTTCCATCAGAAATGATTTAACAAACATTATTAAGGCGACTTGAACATCTTCTTAAATCGAAGTCCTAATGACTTCTAATCATGTCTTCCTCCACAATTACTCCAGATTTCAGAATCAATTTCATTTTTCTTTGGCTCACCACTTAGCTTCGCTTCAGCTTGTTAGTTCTTCTGATGTAGGGTGTTTCTCATCTTTCTGTTTTTCTGTTTGGAAGCATGTTAGGAGCTGGGTTGTTGAGCACCAGTGCCCAGGTGAATAACTGTGTATCCAGCATTTAATGGAATGACCCTGACTATCAGGGAAGCTTATGACTCCATCAAAAAAGAAAAGGCGGCTTGGCAGAATGCTTGACACATATTCATAAAGACACTCATTGAGATCCCCATCATCCACATAAAAATCCAAGGATGTCTGAAATCCAAGGGCTGGGGAAGCAGAGACAGCAGATCCTTCATGCTCACAGGTGGTAGCCTGGCTTCATCAGTGAGTTCCAGGTTCCTTGAGACCCTGACTCATAAAGTGAAGAACACTTGAGAAAATACCTTTGATCTCTACCTGTGCAGGCACCTGTGCACATATGCACACAAGGACAAAAATTGGAAAAGTTGCTACTCAAGGTAAAAATGAGAGACTTGGGCTGGAGTGGGAGGGAGTGGTCCTTCAGGCCCTGTGGACAGCAGGATTCTCCAACAGCAGAATGTTGCCCTGTGGGAGGATAGCTAAGAGCTCCTTGAGAGACAGGGGAGATGCCTTTCCAATCACAGTCCACAGATCTGTTTATCCTCAAGTCTTGAACCACAAACGTGGGAGAAAGCAATACCTCCTGTGTGAGATATCCTGAGCTCCATTCCTAGTGCTGAAAAAAGAAAGAAGAAATGGAAAGAAATGGACATTTTAACACTCTAGATATAAGGATGGAGTCATGACCCTTGTCTTTCTAGAAATTTCTGTCTTGGGGGAGGGCAGTGAGATGGCTCAGCAAATAAAGGTAGTTGCTGTCGATACAGATAACTGGAATTTAACCCCCAGAACCCATACTACTGTATGGGTTAGGGTTAGGGTTAGGGTTAGGGTTAGGGTTAGAGAAGGAGGAAACCAAGTCTTTCAAATTGTCCTCTGAGCAATGCATATGCATCGTGGCACATGCATTTCCCCCCCCCCCCCAACACATACACATGAGTGTGATTTTAATCTAAGGGAGGAGTAAACTAGAGATGGTTTAGAATTTTAGTGTGTTTGTTGTTCTTGAAGAAGCCCAGCACCCATATCAGGCAGATCACAGCCATCTGTAGCACCTACTCTGTGTGCTCCAGTGCCCTCTTCTGGTCTCCATGGGAACTGCATATATATCACACATACTAACACTCAAGACATGTAAGTAAAAAAGGAATCTTTAAGAAAAGTCCATTCTTTGTTTAAAGAAATTCTTTTTGTCATAATGAAATCATAATAGTAAACAGCAAAACTGCTGAGAAAAGATATGAATCTATCATATAAGGTGAAGAGAGTCTTAACAAGGGCCAAGATGACTGTACCATGACCACTTGCCATGAAAACTGACTTGTGCCTTGACTTTTCAAATGGAAAAACTGAGGTTCCTGGAGAAGAGTTACTAAGTACCACATGACCAGAAGGAACCTATCACATTCTCACACTGGTACTTCTAAACCATCCAGGCTGGGGTCTTTGCGCACTTGCAGAGCTACACAGTTCTAGGTGTAAGCATTCCCAAGGCCTGCATTCACCTGGAATGTAACAAGAGTTGCAACTATGCCCCTGGGTGTGGCTATGCAAACATAGGCCCACCCACTCTCTTAAAGAAAGTGCTTACACAAGCCCCCTCCTTCCCTTCCGCCCGCACCTCTGCCTGCTATTCTAATAAACTCTAGTGTGGTATTCCCAGTGTTGAGATTCCATTCATGCACCATGTGCAAAAAACTAACACTAGGTATATATGTGTGATACAGCATGCTCATGTGCCCCAGGAGGAGCAAGCTGTAAAAATCTAGCCCCACCTTTGGATGATTCTGGATATGTGATCCTCAAAGCAAGATGACAAAACCAAGCCATAGCCCAACTCATTGGAAGGTGTGTGATGTTTGAAGCTTCTGGGATAGCGGTACCACACACATGAGACCCACAGGTATTAAAGTGTAAGCTTCTGACATGTCCACCCAAGGCAACTGTGGCATGTTCCTGTCTTAGTGATGCCTCTTCTTATCTGTGAAAAAGCACCATGCCATCCCTATCAGTTTAATAGAATTCTTGACATTTTGCTAGAACTATTAGCCACAATATGTTTTGAAACAGCCTGTGAATTTTCCATATTATGGTCTAATTCCCTCAATGACACTTCCAGAGAGATCATCTGGTCTTTTATTCTTCTCTTGGGATGGAAAGTGATGCACAGTTTGTTAGCTAAACCAGGATTTCCTACACACAGAGCAGATAAGCAGAGGATTGTGGAAGGCTGTGGTTGTAGATCAGAAAAAGGGAAGGATGACACAGATACATATACTCTATAGATACAGAAAGATCACAGATGATAGGATAGGATAAATGGCAAATTGATAGATAATAAATAGATAATAGAACAGATAGATAAAGATATGATAAGCATATACAGAGATGAGTGATAAATAGAAGATAATACAAGAAATAGATATAAGATGGTTAATTGGTAGGTAGGTAGCTTGGTAGATAGATAGATGATAGATGGATAGATGGATGGATGGATATATGATAGATAAATGAAATATCACAGACTGAATAGCAAGTGGATAGAAAATGATAGAGACAAATGATGGGAAGGTAAATAGATAAATATAGAGATAGTAGAAAGATGGTAGAAGATAAATGAAAGATAGACTGATAAGGTCTGAATAACATATAGATAGATAAACCAAAAGTAGATAATTGATAGGTAAATAGTTGACAGGAGGATGATAGATAGGATATATAGAAAAGAAATGATATCTAAATAGACAGCAATAGATTAAATGATATACAATACATGGATGAATAGATATGTGATAGAAGACATTTACAGTGTTGAGTACATGATTGACAGCTGTCCCTTTGATAGAAGACATTTACAGTGTTGAGTACATGATTGACAGCTGTCCCTTTCAAGTTGCCCTTTGCATCCCATGACCTTATCTCTAACCCAGATGCATGCACACCTTGCTTATTTTGCCTCCCATCTATGGTCATCTTTCTTTCCCTGTATCCAATGCTGTTGTTCTCCAAGCTGCCCCACTACATTCTCAATCACCCATGTCTCACTGCCCTCCACCCCCTCACCATCCGCTTCTCTACACTGAAGATGGTGACCTTTTAGAAGCTTACTCTGGATATAAATATCTCGTATATGAACATGATATCTGTTGCCTGTGGCTCTACAGAAGACATAGGAACACTTAATAAGACATTTAAGGCTCCTGTGTGTGTGCCCCACCCTGGCCTCTTCTCAGATCACATTTCAATTCTTCCTAACTACAAGACTCTGGGTAGCATGGTTACTGGCTTAGAAAGATTAAGAAATCTCCAGCACAGCACTGTGCCACTCCAGGAGCCTCCTGGATGAAAATATCCAGTATTGAACACCCTCAGAAGTGATGGCTTGTCATCTTTTCAGTGCTCAATTCTGAATCAGTCTCCCAAGCTTTATTTATTGCTGGAGAGAACTGTTGTAGGTGAGGATTGACCACCCCCCCAAAAAAAGAGCTGCTTTGAGCCTGGATATTTCATTTTTTGTACTTATATTTTCATGAAGATCAACCAGCTTGTAGAGAATCTTCACAGGAAATTCTACTGCCCTGGTCTGTTTTACAAGTCTCTTTTGTAATTTTTAAATTATTTTTTGTTGTTTGAGACAAGATTCTACTATTCTTTGGCTTGCCTGGAACTCGCTGTGTAGACCAAACTGGCCTTGAAATCACAGATGTCCACCTGCCTCTACCTCATATGTGCTAGGATTAAAGATGTGTGCACCATCATACCCAGCTACATTATTCTGTGAAATTTTTGTACCTTTATACAATATAGTTTAGTGATTTATTTTATTTTTGAGATTAAAATATGCTTAATATCATTTCTCTCTTCCTTCTTCTCTCTCCTAATCCTCCAATATACCTTTCCTTTGTGTCTTTCAAGTTCATGGCCTCTTCTTCATTAATTGTTGTTACTATTTTAAACATATTTATCCACTATGACCTTCCCCAACTTTCCTTAGTGTCCCCACCACACTCCTCTGAAACTTCACATCCTCTGTATTATTTGCTATTAATGGCTGCGGTGGTTTGAATAGGGTGCCCCTCCTCAATAGGCTTAAAGATTGAATGTTTGCTCATCAGACGATGGCACTATTAGAAGGTGTGACCCTGTTGGAGGAAGTGTGTCATTGAGGGTATATAATAATAAGAAATTTCTGAACCATTTGGCCCAAGGTTGGGACTCACAGACCCAGAGTCCCACAGAAACACAGAGGCTTATATTAATTACATGCTGTTTGGCCTATGGCTTAGGCATATTGCTCGCTAGCTCTTATAACTTAGCACGTTTATATTAATCTGTGTCTTACCACGTGGCTCATGGCTTACCTGAATTCCTTTACATCTTGCTGTCTCTCTCGGACTTCACCCTCCTTCCCCTTTATCTATGCTCAATTTCCCACCTACTTCTAAAATGCCTTGCCATAGGCCAAAACAGTTTCTTTATTATCCAATGATAATTCACAACATACAGAAAGACATCTCATATTAGGGGTGGGCTTTACGGTTTCAAATGTTTGTTCAAGCCAGGCCCAGTGTCTCTCTTTCCTCCTTCTGCCTGCTGATCTGGATGTAAAACTCTCAGCTATCTGTCCAATGCTATGTCTGCCTGTGTGCCACCAGGCTCCCTGCCATAACAGGAATGAACTAAACCTCTGAGCTGTGAGCCAGCCCCAATTCAACATTTATTTTTATAAGAGTTGTGGTTCTGGTATCTCTTCACAGCACTAGAAACCCTAGCTAAAACAATAACACTCTGAATCCCATTATCACTTCCTGTATACACATGTATGTGTGGCCATCCACTGACATATGGGCTACCTTCTAGCAATCACATTCCCAAATGAGAATGAGTCTTCCTCTCTCAGCAGCTATCAACTGCCAGTAACTCCTCAGCCAAGGGTGGGGCCACCATTATTACTCCCCAACTCATGAGAGAATTTTAATGGGGTTTGTCACGAGCTGCCATGAGTTGATGCTGTGTAGCATCCCTGTCACATCCAGAAGTCGACATTTCACAGAATTTCGCTCCACCTGCCAGCTCTTACATTCTTTCCACCCACTATTCTACTATGGTCCCTGAGTCTTGGATGGAGAGAATTTTGATGTCCATGATTCATTCACAGCTGAGTATAGACTCCATCACCATGTCAACCCAGTGGGTTCTGAAGGATTCCAAGGCTCTAACTGGACATGTTGAAGATAGCTTTTGAGATGAGCATATGATCAGTGTTGATATCTTGATGATTCTCAGAGTGGAACAGGGCTTGACATCCTCAAAGTTCTGAGACAACACACACCTGAAATTCTCTTCCTTGCTTACAGCCATCTCCCACCTCATTCTCTCCTCATCTGTCACCATGAGTCCCTTGAACAGTGTGCTGCTCTGAAGAAGTGATTATGGGGTCTTTTTTGCTAACTTTCATTTCTTTGGAAATCTTATGTTTTCTTGTGACTTTAAAATACCATTTATTTGTTGGTAATCCCTACATGTGTATCTCCCTCCTGGATTTCCTCCCAGAACTCCAGGCTCACTCATCCCTTGTGGCTGCATCATAGATAATTCAAACCAGCAGTCTTAAACCAAAAATCACGATCTTCACATTCCAAACACGTTCTTTCCGGTAACTTCCCCATCCCAGCCAAAATATTCCATCATTCCAGTTGCTCAGACCAAAACTGCAATGTCTGTGTGTTCAGACCTCACATTCCCTTTTTAGTTAGCTTTCAATGGCTCTCTCTTCATCATGTTTATGTCCTAGTGGGACCTATCTTCTTCTTTTTTTTTTCTTTTTTTATCATTTTGTATTTTGTTTTAAAATTTTTTCATACCCTCATTGCTTTCTCTCCTTCTCCTAGTGCTCCCTCAGCCTCTTCCTTTCCCCCATTCCCTCCCCCTCCTGTTCACTCCCCAGAGAAGGCAATGAATCCCAAGCTGAGTCCATTACATCTGGCATATCCAATTAAGGTAGGGCAGAGTCCCTCACCCAAGTATAAAGGCTGAGAAAGTTTTCTTTCTGCTCAGCATGGGCTTCAAGCAGCTAGTTCATGGACCTAGAATAGACTCTGGTCCAATTGCAAGAGGCTCCAGAAACTACCTATGCCTTTCAACTTTCATCTACCATCAAGGGGTCCAGATATGTCCCAGGAAGGTTCATCAGCTGTTATTTAAGAGTCTGCAAACTCCCAACAGCAGAGGACTGCCTACTCTGTGCGGCTCCCCATCATGATCCTTTGGCTTATTTAATCTCTCCTCCCTCTCTTCAGCTGGACCAGTAATTCAGCCAGGTGTTTAGTTTGGATTTCTGCATCTGCCTCCATCAGCTCATAATGACAATTAGAGTGGTCATTCATATGATAATAGGGAAAGGCCAGCTTAGGCACCCTCTCCACTATTGCTTGGAGTCCTAGCTGGGCTCATTCTGTGGGTTCTTGGGTGTTCCTAGTGTCAGGTTTCTCTCTAATCCCACAATGGTTCCCTTTTTCAGGGTATCCATTTCTCCTCTGTTGCTCCCCACCACCATCCCATTCTCTCATTTTCTCTTCTCACTTTCCCTTGTTCTGCCCCCCCCCCCGATTGTAATTTTCTCAAGGGAATTTCTCTATTTCCCATTCCTAGGGGGATCTATGGATGTCTCTCTTAACTTTGTTCTATTACCTAGCTAAGGGAGATGGTGTGGATTGTAGCCTGGGTATTCTTTGCATTACATCTAAAATCCACTTATGTGTGAGTATATACCATGTCTGTCTTTTGAGTCTATGTTACCTCACTCAGATTGATATTCTCCAGATCCATCTATTTGCCTGCAAATTTCAGGATGTCATATTTTTAACTACTGAGTAGTACTCCATTGTGTAAGTATATCACAATTTTTAATCCATTCTCCAGTTGAGGGGCATTATACATATAAGCTGAACTAGAATACACAGTGATAGAAGGTGGACTTTTGTCTATCTTCCATATTTATTTTCTAAATAAATCTAAAACAGTTCTTTTAAAAAAATAGTACATTTGATTACACTTTAGTGATTTTGTAAATATAAACAATGTATCTTGATTATACTTACTCATAATTCCTCTCTCCCACCCTTAGGCACCCTTCCTTACCTTCCTTGCTTCTTCGTGTTTATTCTTTGGTAATAGTTCACTGAGTGCAGTTGGTGCTGCCTGCTGAAACACTAACTGGTCATGCTAGATTGATCCCGTCTAGATACTACCAGCTGCTGTGGGTTCAAGAGTGTAACAGCCATGTCATGTCCAGAAGACAGCATTTCACAGCTCTCCTCCCCACCCTGTGCCTCTTCATTCTTTCCACACCCTCTTCCAAGATGTTTTGAGCCTCAGTGGAGAATATTGACATAGCTGTTTCACCTAGAGCTCAGCACTCAACAGTCACATATTCTCAAGTACATTGACACTTATTTAGAATCTCTGCATTGCTGTCCACTCCACAAAAAGTCCCCTCTGGCCAGTTAAACCAATTCTTTATGCCAGGTATATTAAAGTGGTGTCTTCAGATAAACACACAAGTGAATAAAAAACAGAAATGGCCTCATTCAGATTCACATCACATTTCATTGCACAAGTCATGTTCTGGATATATCAAAATAATAAAAATCATTTTTTTTTTACTTCTCCTAAATGATTTTCTTGCCCCAGGTTTCACTATATCAGCAAGCTGCACCTTCTCTAGTGTGAGCCAACAGTCTGGACGTAGGTGGGATTCATGTGGTCATGAGCCTTTTTCTTTCCCCGTCTTATCTGCTCTTATCCTACTTTTCTCTTTCTTCATCTCATCTGTTCTTATCACAGACTGGCCTAGAACTCATAGTAATCCTCCTGCATCTGCTTCCATAGTACTGGATGGCATGCCTTACTTTTGAGAGCACTACAGTAAGATTATGGACTTAATTAACTTTTATATCGATATTAATGTATTAAAACTACTTGCTTTTCAACGCAAATAGTTATGCCTTTTCCTAGCTGAATAAAATGGAGCGAAGAGGCCACCAAACCAGCCTCCCTAAGACAGTCTGCCCTATTTTGCTGCCCTCCTGAGGCCCCCATTGCTCCGTGGGGACCTTGATCCTGCCCTCATCACCCTATGGACTCTCCCTGAGCCAACCCCAGCAATTTTGTGGATCCTGTTGATGACCCTTCCTAATTTACCTGTCTGTAGATCTCGTATCCAAGTTTTAGTGTCCTTGACTGTCTGGCCTTATCAGTTTGTTCTGGCCATAGAACCCTGGGCCTGGGTGTTAGAGAAATTTCACTTCTGTCTATGAGCACAATTACAATACATGACTGTTCCCAATGGCCAATTCCAGAGGGTTGGGGGTGGGGACTTGCAAGTAGAGCGACTCTGATCTAGCTCTTAAGGGTTAATAGTCTGTAACTTTTTGTTTCTTTTTCATAAGATCTCTATTTTTCCCCCTCAAGATTCCTTTATTGTATGGCTTCACCACCTACTAAACTTCAGTGAGTTTAGAATGTTCTCTGATTTTTTTTTTCCCAGCAAAAGCACTGAGCATGCTTTAATTGCTCTGTCCATAAGACAAGCTACTCTCCTGATGTCTGCAGGTTGATTAGCTAACATAGCAATGGGTAGGAGAAGGATGCTTCTTACAGATAAGCAGAGAGAGCGCTTTTCTCTTGAATGGTGTGTGGGAAGGGGGACTGTTGTATGTGAAATTGGGCTATAGGTTAAATCAGCTTCTGTAGAGAATTCATGCCATCTTACAGAACTTCTATTACTGTGGATTTCACCCACCCTGCACCTGTGCCCTGATAAGTTAATGTGTGAAAAGGTATATTAAAGAGACACATCCTTGGAGATTGTAAAGAGAATTCTGGAATGGAAACTATTTAGATAATTTGGCGCCTAAGTAGTGATAAGGTAATTACCGAACTAGTAATTAGATAATTAGAAAGTCTCTTCCCTCTGTATTTAATAATATCCAAAAGCCACCAAGAACCACACATAGCGAAAGTGACCAGGCACCAGGTAAAAGCCCATATATGACACAGTGTTCAGAACACTAGGTACGTCAACTAGAAAATGGCCAATCTGTGTTAGGTCTTAAAACTTCAAAAGGAAATAGGGGAATCTGTACAGCAGGGGGTCAAGAGAGCTATTTCTCTGAAGATAATGTCGATAATGATGTGTTTCTCTATTGACAGCTAGTCAGATAAGTGCCTTTTAAGAGTGTTTGTTCAGGTGGATATGCAGGCAACGGGGGGTTGGGGGGACTGGATTTTCTGTAAGTAAATGGGTAAATAGAGACTGTGAACAGGCCCCATGTTCCCTGAATACTAAGGTTCATGTTTTCCATCCACATAAGCAACTCTTCTTACAGACTTCAACTAAAACTTACCTTCTCACCTCTTAGCAGCAGAACATCTAAATACAGTTGTGAGCTGGTCGATAACCACCCACGATATCTGATTTCCTCTTCTAGACAGATAAAGCCAGCAGCCTCCAGTGTGTCTTCTTTCTGCCTGGTCATCTCTCCTTGACAAAATTATGACAATTCTTTCTTCTTCTAAACTCCAGTTAATAAATCCATGTAAACGTAACTTAACGTAACAAGACACAATTTGTTGTGCCTTGTTATTTATTTCAGGATTAACTAAGGGGTGATCTGCCATGTCATTTAATTTCCTTACGATATCCAGTTCCTGATTTCTAAACAAGGCAATGGGTCATTGATAATTTTAAACATGAAGGATTGTAAACAAATGCTGTTTACACTTTGATAGGCTGGCCGAGAGGATTTGGTGGCAGAGGAAATGGAAATAAATTAATGAATGAATTGGCATTCTGTGGGTGTTTTGTGCAGTACTTATGTAATTTATCCTAAATGAAAATCATGTTGCTTCTTAATGAAGACTGCTTTGTAGAGTTTTCCTCATCCAGTCATGCGTACTCTCTCTAATCATCCGGCCTGACACTCAGTGAATCAAGTTTAGGGTTTGATTAATTAAAACAGTTATGCACACCCCTCCCATGGAGGTGGCAAGAGCATAGGAAACAGAGATATAGTTAAACACACAAGTGAAAGATTAAACCAGAGAGAACAGGTATCTGATCACAGATTATGAAGGCACTCCACAGAATTTTTTGGTAAGGCATTAAGTAATGGAAAAGGAGAAAAACTCTTCTTTTGGAAGATCAGAAAGAATATTGAGGTTCCAGAGATGCCCGTCACGTGATAGGCTGGAATGAGGATCCAGGGAGTGGAGCAAACCTTGTCAGGTTCTAAGAGAAGAGACCTCAAGGAGCCAGAAGGATGGGAGCAACCCATATAAATGCCTTAGAGGCGCGTGGAGAACATTCTGGTATTATGCTGGCAATGATGGTCAGGATATAGGAAGCCTGGACTAGAAACTAAGAAGTATGAGTTTGAAGTTTTTTGTGAGTGGAAATCATATTGAGAGATGAGACAGATAGCATTGAAGGACCCTTAGGGGACACTAAGGAGACTGGGAATGAAGAGAGCAAGTGATGTACAGCTGAGAGAATCCTGAGCCTTGCTCTTGGGTGGTTCTCTAAGGATGCTGCCCCACCTCACTCTCTAACACTATCAAAACAGATGAGATGGTTCTAGAAGAGATTAGACATCTGCTTTTGGAGATGTGAAATTACATTTTGACATAGGCTCTTAAGGCATAGCATAGGCTGACCTAGAACTTACTCTGTATCTAGCCCAGGCTGGCTTCAAGCTCACAACAATCCTCTCATCTCAGCCTCCCTAGTGCTATTTCCTGTAGCTGAAATATTTTATTCTCCTTGCCCATCTTCTCTATATCCCAACTCACCAGCCCCGACCAAACCCCATTCTGTTCTGCTCCTGTGTGCTACATAATGTAGCTTCCAAACATGAGAACACACAAGATCTACCTTTCCATACCTGGACCATGCAGACTATGATGTGGCTACAAAGGGCAAAATTTCCCTCTCAAATTTCACTTAAATCAAAGTTCCACAGATTCCCTCCCCCCAAATCTCTAGGTTCAAATTTGCTACTGGGAGCAGTGTGACTATGACTGCACAATCCTGAGCGTGAGATGGCCTTGTCTAATCTCAGAAGCTAAGCAGGGTCAGACCTGGTTAATACTGGGATGGGAGAACATAGCGTCCTTCTATTGTGGCATTGCTACAATACTGTGAAGCCAGTAACAGTGTTCAGAGTGACAGGAAGTGGTGGTTATCTGAGCTCCTGTTTATATGTGAACTCAAGTGTTTTTAGGACCTCTGCGGACCACAGGCCCACAGTTTCCATGGAGAAATCTATCTTGTAGTCTTCTCAGAACCCTAAAATCTCCCTGCATGAGCAAACACGACTATAGAAACCAGCAGCCTAATTTTACAGCATATTTGGATAGCAGCTCTAAGAACGTCACTAGTTATGTTTAGGGTTACTAAATTCGCTTAGTCCAAAAATATTTAAGAATAAGTCTCTTATTATTGTCCCATATCACCTCTTTATGACAAATATCAATATCTAAGGAAGCATAATCATCGAAAACTGCACCCCTGGCTCACGTGATTCTATAACTCCTCCCAGCAGGCTTTTCCTTGCAGGAGGGTATCCACTGCCATATCCACAGCCTGCCTCAGGGAGCCAGCGTAGCCCTGGTTAGCCCCTCACTGGCATGTTCTGCCTTGTTCTCTTCCATCATCTCCCAGGCAGGTGAGCTATAGAAAGAAATACAAATTTATGTTTAAAAAATTGTTCTGCTGGAGAACATGAAATGCCAAGTTAACCAGTCTCAGAGATCGTCTGCTTCAGGCATGTCTGGAACTGTAAATAATGCTCATTTTTCTACATAAGGGGAATTGGGACAGAATGTACCCCAGGCTTTCATTGATGTGGACTCCTGTCTCCAGTGAGGCTCTTAGTTTCCAAGCACAACAGCCAATGTCTATTATTATTTTGGAGTATTCATTTTGGCACAATCCAGTTGACCTGTGAATTGTACCACTGATTTCTTTTGTGTGTGTGTGTGTGTATGTATGTATGTGTGTGTGTGTGTGTGTGTGTGTGTGTGTGCATGCCTGTGGAGGCCAGAGTTCAACATTAGGTGTCTTCCTCAGTCATTTTTCCAGCTTAGTTTTATAGCCAACTTTCAGCTAATCAGACTGACCAGGGAACCCCTGGGTTCGGCTATCTCCACTGCTCTATAACAGTGTAGGGGTAATAGATACAAAATCTACTATGCCCAGGTTTTACTTGGGTGCTGAGGTCTTCTGGCTTATACAGCAAGCATTTTACCAACTGAGACATTTCTGTAGTCCTGATATTAATTCTGTTCTGTTGAAGAAACAGATAAAATAAAAGTGAAAAGACCAAACCTGGTCATTCCAACAATTTAGTGCAGCCTGCCCTGTTATCTGTGGACAGGACTCCTCTGGCAGGGTATACATGAAGGAACCTCTTTGATTTTCTTCTAATCTTTTTGTCTGTAAACAGGCTATTGCCAAAGCCTCTCAATTTTGCACCAACGTTGTACAAACAGACATAAGTACAACACTTAGCCGTGCGTTTGCTCCGTCAGCGGCCAAGGTATTATGTAAACTCCAGGCCTTGTTTACAGTGTAGTTATAATAAGCAGGGCATCATCTCTGCTGGGTGGCCCTGGGATAAGATTGTCAGAGAAAAAGAGAGCGGCTGGTTCAGAACACTTCCCCGAGTTAAACCCATCCCCGACAGCTGGCGGGTGGGTGAGCCGCTGAGCTCCACGCTCCTGAAGCTGCCTGTGTAGAAGGCTTTATTTCCAGAAGCCTCTATATTTTCCAGAGAAATTATAACACGTCTTCTTTTATGGCTCTAATTATGATCTCTCTCATATCTATAATTTGATGCAAATTAATATTTATTTATACTAATAATAACAAAGCCAGATGGACTCTTACTATATACACTGCTCCCACACAGGGCTTTGCAAGAACTGACCTGGTGAGTCCTCAAAAGAAGGCTTCTCTGTTGTTGGCTCATACTAAAGATGAAGAAACTGAGGCTCAGAGAGGTTTGGAAGCAAGTCTGAAACTCTAATATCTAGAGCTCTGAACATGCTATCTCTGTCTCTTTCTTTGTGGGTGTGCATGTATGTGTGTTTGGGAGGGGTCAATCTTCCATGTTGTCTGCCTCAGACATTTTCCACTTTTTTTGAGACAGGATCTCTGGCCTGGACCTTCACCCAATAGACCAGTGTGGCCCAGGGATCCTCTTGTCTCTGGCTCCTGTCTCATCATTGCTGGGCTTGTGTGTGTTGTTGCCTCTGCCTTTCTATGTGGATTCTAGGATTCGGACTCAGGTCTCCACTGTGGCCCTGACCTTGTTAGTCACCAACAGCCACTTTCCTCCTCATATCATCTGGAAACCCATGAAGTATCTGATGTCTCCCTCTCCAGTGTTACACAAGTCCCTCTGCCACTGTGACCTTCTAAGAGACAGCCCAGGGACCCTTGAAACTCAGCCCAGCCTCTGTGTCCCCCAAATCAGAGGCAAGTGTTAGGAGAGGGGCCTTTGTGAGTCACTGATTCTCACAGAAGAATTCTCCAGGTTTGGGCCGTCTTTCTTCAACTTCTTTGGTGTTAAATTTGAGTTTGTGTTCATTTTGCTTTGATACATACATATAATAGATAGATACACATATGTGTACTATATAATAAGGCTGTTTAGTCATATAGCCATATAATGTACTCTGAGCATTATCTCCCTGTCCCCCATGATCCTTCCTTCTCTGGTCTTCATACACAAGTACATACATACACACACACAAACACACATACACACACACACACACAAACACACATACACACACACACACACAAGGAAGAAAGAGAGAGAGAGAAAGAAAGAGAGAGAGAGATTAACTGTTTTACATTGAATTAATTTTTTTTTTTACTCTAGAGTTCACCTTGGTCCCCACACAATTTAAAGACTTGTTTACAGAGAACTAGAGAAGTTCAGAGATTATTTTATATGTGACAGACCACCACACCATTCCCACTTCCCTTCTCATTAATGCACCACCCCCCCACTTTAGCCTCCTGGAATCTGCAGGTACCATTAATAATAAACTACTAGTTTAACTTTTTTACTGACACTACATTTATCTCAGTGCTGAGAGAGACAAGAAGTGGACACAATTCCATTTCCAGAATGTTCTCACCACCATTCTGAAAGAGCAGAGGTGAATCTTTTCTACGTGCCTTTTATTCCACAAAGCTGAGCCTACGTCTTCAGCAAACCATCTCACCCAGCTGCTTCCCAGCCTGCTTAATCATTTTCCTAGGCAGACTTCACACACTAGCCTTGTGCTTTTCAAAAAGTGAAATTAGACACACACACACACACACACACACACACACACACACACCACACAAAAGATATCTTTAGTACTTAAAAGGTTGACAGAAAAGGTGCCAAAATGAAAAAGAAATAAAACCTCACACCTCATCTTTTGTGAGTGTCTGCACATTTGGAGTTTGGGCCCAAAGATTTGGAGAATGACAGCTGTTCAGTGGGGGCGGGAAGATTTCAAAACGTGCCGGGGGTGGGTCACGTCCTCTGGAGGAGATGCTGAGAATTTCAGCCAGTTGTGTAACATAAATGAGGGGTGTGAAGCCTAAGTCTGGAACTATAAATGCCAGTTCTTTTGCAGAAAAGCTATTAACCTAAGGTCAAGGCCAGTTGTCAAACAGTTACCCCATAAAAGAAAAAAAAATCCTGGGAGTCATAAATATAGGGCTGCCATTGGCACGTTAAGTAAAAGGACATTTGATGTCATCTCAGTGGCCGGTACCAGGGACAGAAGTGTGTTTACCTATCTGGGTGAAGAACCCACCCAAGAACACCATATGTCCCCAAGCTACTGTTCCAAGTCAATATACACCTTGGAGATGCGAAGTAGGAAATGTTGCCTGAGCCTTGTTCCTTCTGGCAATCCTCTTGTTTTTTCCAAATCTAGAGGCAGCTCCAATCAATTCTGGTTCCTTCTTTGCATCTCATCAATCTTTTTCTTATCCTAATCTCCACCCTGCAGCCAGCATGGTGACTCTCTCCTGGGAGAGCACACAGCCTCTTACACACACAGCATTAAGAGTATGGCATCACACATTCCCCCCCCAAACCATTTCAATGTCCCTTTACTATGGAAGCAAATAGCCCCAGGGTCCTGGGTTTGGGGTATAGGCATTTGGGGGTACACTGGAGGACTACCCTGCCACTGGAACTCTTGACAGTGATACCCTGTAAAAGGAAATCTCTCATTAGGGTCACCCAGAGTCTATAAGAAATTGACTAAACCTGACCAGCCTCCACCTGCATAACTGTTGGACTCTGAACAGTAGAGATGTAGAGACTGGAGAAATGTGTGAAAGGTTAAGAGCATGCACTGCTCTTGTAGATGACTTAGGTTTGATTCCTGGCACTGATGTCAGGCAGCTGAGCTGTAACTCTTGCTTCAGAGGAATCTAATACCCTCTTCTGGCCTCTTAAAGTGCCCAACATGGAGCATGTTCAAACAAATACACATACATTAAAAAAAACAAAAAACAAAAAAAAACAAGCCTTAACTCTCAAGTTTAACAAGCTGCAAGCAATTTTCTAGACATATCCCGTGGTGAGCCGTTGGTGAACTTCAACTTCAAAAGCCTGAGATACTCTGAATCTCCTCAAGTTGAGCACTGCTTATAATAGACACTAGTGTATTGCTATGTCTGCCTGGCTTGTCCCTTTATCATCCCTTGGGAAATGACCTGCTGCCTTGGGTATGAATTATAGTAATTTGTGGTGGTCTTATGAGACTCCCTTTGCTTTTTACTTTCTGGTTTAAATAGTCAATAGACTTGTTCTCACTTAAAGAACATTTGGCTGCCTAAACAAAATCTTGCAGTAAAATTTCTCTTTCTAGTTGAGTATCTAGAGATGTTCCCTGTACTGGGTGCTTCTATGGTCTTGGTCTCAGGCTATAGATTAAATCTGGAATGTACAGGGACATGCTCCTATGCTGGAGTTCTAAGACTATAAGGATGTTTGTTTCCTGGCACAGGACCACATACCCATGCTGATGCAGGATGTTAAAGGAAACATCTTCTACCTCCCACAGTCCTGTACCTTGGCTTCGGCTGAGTGATCACAGCTGAAAAACTTGTCATGTGAGTTGAACTATTCAGGCTGCCAAGAATTTTTAACTTGACAGGAGAGCCATGGCACCAGGAACCCTTTGAAGCTAATTCTCACTAAGGCAGAGGCGTGAGCTTAGGCTGCTGGACTGCTCTTTATATACTGTCCATGCCCTTTTGAGACTTGCTTTCTGTGATATTCTTTTGATTCAGGTGTACTCCCCATACCTTCCCTGTAAATCTCTGGGTCAGCTAAATTACCCCAAGTATCGTTCTACTGCTTACTGTGAACCTTGCCCTGAAACTGCTGTGAATGTCATCCAGGCTAAAGTCACCCAGGATGGCCTCAGAGAAAACTGGGCTGAGGAATTCATGTTCCATTTACTCCATTCTTATCCTCTCAGCCACACTTGGTTTCAGGGCCTTTGGCTAGCTTCCCATCTTCAGCTGTTGCCAGGGAAACTACATCCCGTTGATGCTAATGACTTCGTTGGGACGCTGAAGCAGGTGTCCCCTCTGTCCATGTTTTCCACCCAAGGGCTTTGCTTCTCAACAGAAAACTTTTTCTAGCCAAGCACATATGCTTCTCTGAAGCAGTGGGGGAAAGCGGGAAAACAAGGCTCAGCCCCACCCAGGGCCTATGTGGCCTGGTTTTTGAAAGATTCACTCAGCTAGTGAGCGCAGCATTGCATACACATGGGTCCATCTCTCACCCTCCATCTATGGTAGTAAATCCAGCATCCCATAAATGTTTTCGTTCCCTGCGGGTCCTATTTCTTTTCTTTCTCCTCCTCCTTCTCCAGGGCTTGCACTCTCCACACACTGATAAGCACCTGACTCCTTCACAGAGGCTCTGCTTCGGGGACACAGTTTGAGCTGCTTTTTATGATCATATTAGAAAAAAACAGGAGCCTTGTTCACCTCGTATGCAGAGACCCTCTAGGCCATATTGAGGAAGGAACAGGTAAGTGGCTTTATCCAGACTGATAGCCAGTAGTCATAGAAGCTGTGATCAGAGGCATGTACGTTATCTGCTGGACTTAAAAATAAAAATGATGGACGAGGTGAGAGAGCTCGGTGTGTAATGATGCTTACTACAAAACTCAGTGTCCTGAGTTCAATTCCCGAAACTGACATAGTGGAAGGAGAGAATCAGTTTCCACAAATTGTCTTCTGATTTCCATATGAGCCTCAGAGCACACATGTATGTACTGCCCCACCCACACACAACATATCCAAAGAATGAATTTTTTTAATTCCAAGGCCAGCACAACTGTCTCTTCTACCCCAAACCTCATGTTCTTTCTAGAACAGTGGTTCTCAACCTTCCTCATGTTGCTACTCGTCAATACATTTCCTTAAGTTGTGGTGACCCCCCCAGCATAAAATTATTCTTGTTGCTATTTAATAACTGCAATTTGCTGCTGTTATGAATTATAATGAAAATACCTGTGTTTCCTGATGGCCTTAGGTGACCCCTGTGAAAAGGTTATTCCAGCCCTCCCCCCTCCAAGAGGTCATGACCCACAGGTTGAGAACCATTGTTCTAAGTGTAACACAAAGGTGCCAGAGGTGTGAGCACAGTGTCAGTTCTCCTCAAAACAGATTTGTTCATGGTTGCCCACCCCACCTTTGCCTTTGTAATCCTTTCCACCCTGCCTGGCATGGCTGAAACACCACAGGGCACATGTAAGTTAATAGATGAGTCTCAGGCCTCCTGAGCCATGGAGAGCCACACAGAAAGAGGATTCTCGTTGCTGTTATTGGATATAGAGTTGCATTTAAGGAGAGAAGGTCACGGAGTTTAACAACTACAGCTGTGTCAGAAATCTCCAGAGAAGGAACTGGAGAGTGTGCGTGTGGTGAGAGGTGAGGGCAGGACAGTTGGCTCACACAGCAATAGAAGTGGGCAATTCCCGGGTCTGCAGAGCTTTGGAGACACAGTTCAGTTTTTCGCTTCTAATTGGGACCTCTACTGACCTGAGGTGATATGGTAACTACAGGGTTTGCAGTGAGGACTGGGAGGCTGCAGCCTTGGGGGCAGGTGTTGCAGAGTTCAAAAGTTACCTCCCAAATTCCAGAAAGAGCTGATGCTGCAAATGATTCTGGAAAGGGTCTTCCAGGGAGTCCTCCTGCTTTGCAGGTGCCTTCCCTTTTTTTAATTAGGACCTCAAGTGACCTAGGGAGAGCTATCCCTCATCCACATTATGAATGGGATGTTCTTTATTCAAAGTTCATCATTTTAAATGCCTATCTCAGCTGGAAACACCCAACAGAAGAATCCAAGGAATGTTAAAGCAGCACACAGTTTGGTGAACCATCACCATGCTAAGGGGTGGATTTCTCTTCTTCTAAAAATCCCACCAAACAGAAGAGAGAAATAAACAATCACAGAATAGATTTCAACAGCGTTAAGAGTACATTTTTATTAGGTAACTGAATACAAGAGCAGAGGAAGGTGGGTAGCATGCAGAGGAATGGTGTCATCCAGTGATTTAAAAACAGAGAAATGTGGTCAGTCACTAAGTTGCATATGCTCATGAAGACCTGAATTCTACCCCAGAATCCACATTAAAGCCTATGTATTGTCATCCAGTACCAGGGAAGAGGAGCCAGGGGGAGCCTTGGGGGCTCTCCAGCCAATCTATCTGGCCTAATAGGTGACTTCGCGTTCTCAGTGAGAGACCCTGACTCAAAGCAACAAGGTGGGCACTGTCTGATGAGGAATGACACCAAGGAGTGACTTTTGATCTCTACACATTTACACCTCCCACACATACACAAAAATATAGAAAATAGGGATGCTTGGGACCCAGGTCTCTGGGTCTCTTGGAAATCAGGGGTGTGAGGTCAGCCTGGAAAGCTGAAAGCTAGTTCTAACTCATCAAAAACCTTCTCATCTACTCCCAGTCCTTGTTTTAGACCTTGTCCTCAGTCAGTAATTAGACTGAAATTGTGTTGTCTTGGGATGAGGTGAGCAGATGCCATTGGAGTAGTGCAGGACACCTGTATCTGAGCCCAGGATTCCTGTAGATGTATGTGTGTATGGTGGGGACAGGGGGAATGTAGGGAATATTCTCCTGCACCTTCTTGTGGGTACAGTCCTTCATCTCACAGACCCCAGAGCAGGCAGCTAACTAGCCCTCTTCTGGTCTTCACAGTGGCCCTACAACCCACACACATCACTTGCTCTGATTTCTTTCCTGTTCATAATCCATACATATCCTGAGCCACCATCAGCATAAAAACAAAAGAAGGCATTTTTACTAGTATCCAGTATCTTGGCTTTTTTTAAAAAAAATTGAACTCTTATGTAGCTCAGGCTAGCCTCAGACTCACTGTGTAGCTGAGGATAGCCTTTAACTTCTGATTCTACTGCCAGGATTTCCTGGCCTCTGCCATCATGCCTGGTTTATGTAGTGCTGAATATGAACCCAGGGCCTCAGATATGTTTGGCAAATGCTCTATTGAGACACAGCCCCACCTCCAGGCCATGTCCTATAAGATTCTACCTCCTTTTTTCTTCTAGAACATACTTCTACAGCTTGTGGAGATGGACACATGTGACAACAGACAATGTGCTTACATGAGCAGCTTCTGAGAGTTTTAACATGCTCTCTGATCACAGTGTTGGAGTTAGTTCAGCCGGACCTCTCTTCTCCACACCCTCAGCCTAGGTGTGGAGAGTCTCCTTTTAGGCCCAGGCTTTCTTGGCTACTTCAGGGGCCCTCAAGCATCTTCCCACAGCCTCTGTACTTTCCTGGGATGCAGAAGATAAAGATATTTTATATATTTTATTCACACATGGATTTCAGCTCTTCTCCTAGGAGACTCTCTCCCAAACCCACAGAAACTTTCTCAAGAAGCAAATAACGGTCCTTGGTTCTGCAGATCTTGGTTCTTCTGGGCTTGTGCTGAGAGACAGACCACTCTCCTTCATACCCACAACCCCATCCTCTATCTCTTTGGAGCTTGAGGACCAAAAGAGCAAGTTGGTTGTTTGGTCCTGTTGCTGAATCTTCTCCAGATCCTGTAGCAATTCTCAGATCTTTTTCTCTCTTCTGTTAGTGCCCATTTTTGGAAACAAAATCCAGGGAATCATCCTTGTAGCAGGCTTTCTTCTGGGCCACCTACCAGCTCCCAAATCATGACATGGAGACTTATATGCAGTTATAAATGCTTGGCCTTATCTTATGCTTGTACCACTAACTTTTATAGCTTAGTTTAACCTGTTTCTCTTCATCGACATTTTGCCTCAGGGCTTTTTAACTTTCTGTATATCTTACTCTGTATTTGTCAGTCATCTGTCTTTCTGTCTGTCTGTCAGCTGCCTGCCTTGTAGGCCCTGCACACCTCCATCTTTTTCTCCTTCCCTCTCTTCTCACCTCCAGCTTAGGTTCCTCCTCCTCCTTATTCTCCGTGCCCGCCCACCCCACCTAGTCCTCTCCTGCCTAACTGTTGGCCAGTCAGCTCCTTTTTAGACCAATCAGGTGCCTTAGGCAGGCAAGGTGAAACAAATACAACACATCTTTACATCATTAAACAAATGCAGCACAAACAAATGTAACACAGCTTTACACAGTTAAAGTGATATTCTGCAGCTTCAACAAATGTAACACAGCTTTGCCTAGTTAAAGTGATATTCTGCAGCTTCAACAAATGTAACACAGCTTTGCCTAGTTAAAGTAATATTCCACAACAGATTCTTTTTGATTTCTTCTCTGCTTTCTACCTTCACACTTAACCCCCACAGAGTGGAATGGTAAGTTATGTGCGTGTCTGCATTCCTGATGATTGTAGTTTATTAATAAAAATTATTTCTTAGTCTTATGTATTAGTGCATGCCTATACCCCCAACTACTTGGAGACAGGCTGATCACACACTCAAGGACATCCTAGAAAACTTAGTAACATTCTCAAAACACCAAAAATTTGGAAAGGGATGATGGGTCATAGAGTTAGCTAAGTGGAAAAGGCATGCCACTTAAGCAGATGGCTTCAATTTGATCCCCGTGGCCTGCACAGTAGGAGAGGACTGACTCCTGCAAGTTGTCTTCAGCCCTCCACATGTTTACTGTGGTCCATACACCTCTCTACACACAAAATAACTAGATGGAAGAGAACGGTTAATCTAAGAGGTGGCTAGTTCAAGGCCAGAGAGATGGCTCAGCAGTTAAGCCATTTGCTTCTCTCCAGAGGACCTGAGCTCAGATCCCAGCACTCCCATAGGACAACTCCCAATGGCCTCTTCCTCCAGCTCCAGGGTATTTGATGACCTTACCCTCTCTGATCTCTGGCCTCTTTGGGAACCTGTGCACATCTCTCTCTCTCTCTCTCTCTCTCTCTCTCTCTCTCTCTCTCTCTCTCTCTCTCTCTCTCTCTCACACACACACACACACACACACACACAAACTCACACTCTTACATACACAGACACACACATACACAGACACACAGAGAGACACAGACAGATACATATGCACACAGTCACACACATACATACAGAGAGACACAGACACACATATGCACATGCACACAGACATACACAGATATACCCACACAGAGAAGAGTAACTTTAAAAAAGTAAGGATATGGTAAGGTTCTTGCTTAGCATGCATGCTCAAGGCTCTAGTTCAGTGTTCAGTGTTCTGTCTCCAGATGGCTGGTGTGTGTGTGTGTGTGTGTGTGTGTGTGTGTGTGTGTGTGTGTAAATATCTTCACAGTAGCTCATAAACTTCCAAAGTGAAAATACATACACACACATACACTCATCCACTCACAGCAGGGTGATGTGTATGGAGCCAGCGGTCTGAGTTACTAATGTGGGGCTGAGCTGAGAGACTCATGGCTGTGGCCACAGCACGTTGGTCCCTTTCCTCTGGTTTAACAATTCCCCTTAAAGGATAGAGTTGATCTGTTTGCCTCACATGAATAGCAAGAGGGACTAGCCTGGTTCCCTCTCCTCAGAGGCCTCTGCTTACCCCAGTACCAGGATCCAGGTAGGCTTCTGGGGAGAGACGTGATAGGATTCTTCCACTGTCCCTTTACAGGCCACATTCGTGCTGTATTGTCAAAGTCACCACAGATCCTAAGCTCTCTGTCATCACAGCAGGAAGGAAGATTTAATTCACACCTACAGATGAGAGTCAGTTTATTTTGTTAAGTCATCAGGAAGCAATGAAAAGGGCAGGTCCATATAAATATGGAAGCTAATTAAACATTCTTACAGAAGTACATTATGGACTTCATCTAACAAGGTGGACTTGCCCAGTCTTATCTGCTGCAGTACTCCCTTCTGCCATAGGTGGCGCTTTGCATTCACCTTAAACAGCTCACGGTTCCATTATCTCCTGGCTTCTGTTGTGTCCTCTCTTTAAACCCATCTCTTTGTCTTTTTATTCCACATAGCAAACCATCCTAACTCCTATCTATAAATTTAATGATTTCTGTGCCCTTCTCCGACTTCCCAGCCTACACTCAGATCAAGGTGAAGGCTTTATTTCACTGACTTTTTGTGGTCTGGTTGTCACCCTAAAGCCAGTTCTGGGAAACCGTCCCCACTTCCAGCCCCACTAACAAGCTACTACAACCCAGAGAGAACTATAAGAACCCCAGAGCTGGAAGAAACTCTGAACCATGTCCTACTGGAGATCCAAGTGACCACTCTGGACTCTAATTCCACAGCCAATGTCTTCAGAGAGTCTAGCCATCTACTTGCACAGTTCCTATGCCACTCTGAAAGGAATGGGCATTGTGTGTGTGACTTTGGACATCTTTACTCTGTCACTACCATCTTTCTAGGCTGGAATTATAGTTGGGGCACCAGAGGGACTGTTCCAGTTCAGAGGAAATTATTATATAACAGGCTTGTATTGAACATTGGCCCATCCGAGATGGGGTATGAAGGGTTTTGGTGACAGCCTAGTAGCTCAGAGTGAGACACATAGCCACCTAGGGCAGGACATGACAGTACAGGGAGAGATGTAGTCCTGGAGGCCATTGCAAGGAAGAGCAAAATGGAAATGCTCTACACAGGGCATGGTATAAAAACATGAGTTCTCCAAGGTTTTTATTATAGATAGAGCAGCCAGAGGCATGTGGAAGAGTCCAGAGCAGTAGTAGACTGAACATGTCCAGCAGATCTGACCATTAGAGAAGCTGAAGAGGGAGAAAAGGAGATAGGAAGCAAAAATGAAGACTAAGAAAGTGAGGGAAAGGGAGAGGCCCAAGAGAGCGGAGCTGGAATAGCAGGGTTATAAGGAGAAATGAGAGCCGGGGAAATAGAAGCCCAGGAGCTGTAGAAGCTTAGACTAAAGAAGGGCCAGGATGCTGACAAAATCTCTGAAATGTGGGACTGGTTTGTGATGCTGTAAGAGCCTGGGGGCCAGTATGCACAGGTAGCCATTTGTCTCACGGACACCTCATTGTGAGAAGGCTTGATGGCTGGAAGATGTGTCATGATCATGTTTAACCTACAAGCTGCCTTTACAGTTGGAGCAGAGGAAGAAGCTACTTGGTTCTTTGCTCTCACACTCCAATAACAAACACATCCATTATGGGTACCAAATAGCTGGTGAGTTCTTGTTCTCTATCTGCTAAACAGTTAGACAATGGGAAAACAGGACAGGGCAGGGTATCAAATGGCAAATGTTACAGCCTCCCTGGTAGATAAGAGGCCCCCAGGGATGCTGAAGAGTCTGGGGTTTCAATTGGCTTTCCGGTGTCCTACAAAGTGTTTGTACACATCCCCCTTTCCCACTGATTTAAAGGTCCCTATTTCTATAGCTGGGATTGGAGCTCTGCCGCTGTCCACAAGAATGAAAATGCAGGATGTGTTCACTGTCTGGAGTACAAGTGGGTTCCCAGCCTCCTCAGCTCTCCATGGTGTAACAGGTACATAAAGACTCACTGTGTCTAAGAATGGGCTACATTTCGGTGAAAGCAAAACTTACCACTTATAACAAAGAACACAAGGAAATAGAGACTTACTGCCTATTGCTGGGGGCAAAAGGCTATACAAAATCGCAAGCTGGAGGTTTTATATTCCTCCTTCGCCCATCCTAAAGGACTATGGCCTCATTAGTGCAAAGCAAGATCAGAGGTGCATGATTTTCAAATAAAACAGAGCAAATTCTGCAGGCATGTGTCTCCCACCACGACTAGCAGGGAGTTTGCAGTCAAGCAGACATCACAAAGGGTTTTAACTTGACACCTGCATCTGTCTGATTTCTCCCTACCTCGGTCTAATGGCATGTTAGCATTCAGGTCTGTGAAAAGCAATTTTTTTTTTCCGCATTGACCACAGAAAGTCATCTGCATTGCACTTTGTGTGCAATTTAAAGGAAAATGTTAAGAGTTATGAGTTTTATTCAGTTCCTACCTTTAGCGCTGACTCTAGAATCAAATCTACAGAGAAATGAAACTTTATTAGATAATGAGTAGCAAATGGGGACTTACCAAATTAGAGAGGTTTATATTGAAAATGTCTTTTTTGCCCTAGGTTTACAAAGCGTTTAGTTAGAGGTCAATGATTTAATACACTGCCTGCTTTTATTGTGAATTTTAATTATACAAATTACTGCTGAATATATTACCATGTTTAACATAATCTAAATGAGGCTCCTATGGCCACCTCTTAAGTCTCTTCCTCTGTCATCTTTTCCAGTCCTTTAATGCACACCCAGGCACACAGACTACCTGTCTCATGGTGTGTACCTGAAATCCCAGCTCTGGGGAGGTGGAGACTGGTGGATCCCTGGCAGCTAGGAAAAACATCCTAGCAGAATCAGGGAGTTCCAGTTTCAGTGTGAGACTCTTCCTCAAAATACAGCATGAGGCCCAGAGAGATAGCTGAGGGTTAAAGGTGGGTGCCAGCCACCAAGCCTGAGGGCCTGAGTTCAACCTCTGGGACTCACACAGTGGAAGGAGAGAACCAACACTGTAAGGTGTCATCTGACCTCTATGTGCACACAAGCCCTGTAATCAAATTCTGTAGTTTCTATTTTACCATAAAAGGATTCCTTCTGCAGCTTTTTGTTTTGTAATGTGCCTTTTCAACACTAATTCCCAACCCACTCAGATCTGAACACATAGAGCCAGATTCTTGCTGTTAGCTGCCCTGGAGTGTGCTCATCAGAATAGCCCAGCTGTATCACAGCCAAATGCCTTCCAGATCTTAGCATCTCACGCCTATGAAGTTTATCCTAGACTGGCTGTGCCACTGGTTGCTGCCACAGCTCAAAGGCTCAGGTTTTTTCCTGTCTCATGGTATCCTTGCCTCAATACCTGGTTTCCAAAACCAACCTGGGAGGGAGATGGAGAGGGGACAGCCTGACTGTGTTGCTTGCTCACTCATCATTTTGAAGAAGTTGAGACTTAAATGAGCATCATAAGGGCTAGAGATGTGGCTCAGTGGTTAAGAGCCCATGCTACTCTTGAAGAGGGCCTGAGTTCAGTTCCCAGCACCAACATGGCAGCTTTTAAGCATCAACTACAGTTCAAGGGGAAATCATGCACCCTCTTCTGGCCTTTGTGGGCACCGTATGCATGATGTCCATAGACATACATGTGGACAAAACATTTGTATGCATAAAATAAAAATGAAGAAATCTTACTATGTATATATATCACAAAATAATAGTAAGACTTCCATAGTCTTTTTAGTGCTTTCCTAAATAGAAATGATATATTAATATTTTGTTATGTTATTTTAATGTTATTATTTTATATAACCACAAACCAGGAAATAATAAACATTGATATTAACCTTTGCATGAGTAGGTATCTATTTGAACCCCAGCATGATTCACTAACAACTCTTTCTGGTGTAAAGGATACAGCTCAGGATTATACCATTGTCCCTAATTTCCCCAACTGCCCCTGCAGTCTTCATTTCTCAAGAACATTTCTTCTCTTATTTTTAGAATTTATTGTTTTTAAATTTTCTGTAGGGGTGAGGGATATGCGCACATGAGTACAATTTATACAGAGGCCAGAAAAAGGCCTCAGATTCCCCTGGTGCTGGAGGTTGTGAGCTATCATGTGGATGCTGGAAACTAAATGTTAATCATCTGCAAGATCAGCAAGGACTCTTTTTATTTTCCACTTTCTTTTTTTTATTATGAATAAAGTCACATTTTCTATCTGTGTATATCCTTATTCAAGGTCTCTTCTCTCTCCCACCCCCTCCAGTCACTCTCTCTTCTCCACATCTCCCCATCTCCTCCCCAGTAAGGGCAGGAGGTCCCAAGGTCCCAATATTGCTCAGTTCAGCCTCCACTCCTGGCAGATCCAGTTTCCTCACCCCAACATCAAGACTGAGACAGGTGTTCCTCTAGAGGGAGTGGGATCCAAGGTACCACTCCCAGGTGTTTCAGATCCAAAGCTGTTCAGGGGTTGTGGTTTGCAGTTTAAACACAGCAAGGACTCTTAACCACTGGGCTATCTCTGTTGCACACACACACACACACACACACACACACACCTTTTTCCTTAATGAATACTGTCCAATTGTTTTGGAGATTGTCCCTCATTTTTGGCGTTGGTTGAATCTACATTGTGCTTTCTGTTGTTTTCTTTCCTCATTGAGACAAGAACTAAGCATGTGCCCTTTACCCTAACCTCTTTCCTGTGCACCCTGTGTTTCCAGAGCTATGAACTCGGTATTGCAGTGTGTTCCTAAGATTTACTCAGCTTACATGACTGAAATTTGTACATATGCAAACACCCCTAATTTCCCTCTATTTTCATTATTTTTACTATTACTATTTTTATTCCTATTTTACTATTATGTTATTATTTGTACATATCCAAACATTCTAATTTCCCTGGTAGCTTTCACCCTGCTTGCTGGTGCCCATGTGTTCTAGGCACTTCTTCTAAGTACTCAGACAATGTTTGTTCTTCTGTGATTAACATTTCACATACCTCAATGTCTCAAAGTTCATCATGTCCCAACATGTGGCAGGATTTCCTTCCTTTTATGGCTAAATAATATTCCATTGCATATATATACCACACTGCTTAGCCACTCATCTGCTGGTAGGCTTCCATGACATTTCAGATCTTGACCACTATGACCATTGTGGATGGAATGTGGGGTGTCAGTCTTTCCTCAGGTGTTGATGGCAATGATTTTAAATAAATTCCAGAGAGGTCTATGTTTAAATTTTTGGGGGTGTTTCCATTGCTTTGAATAGTGGTTCCACAAGGTGTAAATGATTAAAATTGATTTCTTTGCACCCTAACATTAGTCATTTGTCTTTTTTCTTTCCTTCTGACCCATTTCCATCCTTAATTTCCCTTTCCATCTCTTCCACTCTTTCCCACCCCTGCCTCCCCCCTCTTTCCTTCCCTTCCCACCTCTTCCTTTCCATTCTCTTCTTCCCTTTCTTTATCTTCTTCCCTCTTTCCCTTCTCTCCCTTCCTGATTTTCTACCTCCCCTCCTCTTTAATTTTTTTACTTCCTACTTTACCCATCCTAACAGCAGGAGCAAGGTGGCTTCTCACCACGGCTTTGATTCTCATTGCCCTGTCCATCAGTGGTGAGCATCTTTCCACTGTTGGCTGTTTGTATGTCTTTTTTGGGTAAATGTCTATTTAAATGTTCAGTTGATTTTTGTTTTAACTGGAAACTAATGAGCTTTTATTTCTTGTCTGGTTTGGATATTGAACATTAGCAATTCTGCTTATGTTTTGTGAATTAACTTTATATCAAATACATAATTAACAAATGCTACCACCACCACCCTTTCTGGGATACCCCAGTCACTGCTGATTTGATTCCCTTGCTGGACAGGAGCTTTTTGCTTGATATAATCCCCTCCTCTACATTTCACTGTTGTTGGCTCGAGTTTTGGGGTCATATCCATGAAATCACTGTCTAGACCACTGTCATGGAGATTTCCCCTTTGTGTTCTTCTGAGAATTATGGGTCTTTCCAGTATTAGGTTAAGTCTTTAATCTATTTTGAGTTGATTTTTTTTAGTAGAGTGTAAGATAAGAGCCCAATTTTATTCTTCTGTGGATGCATATCCAGGTTTTAAAAAGTCATACAAAACCACAAAGGGTATGAATAGTCAGAACCATCTTGAGGAAGAACGAAGCACCCTTCCTGGTTGTATAACGCATCAGAACGTGACACAAATCCACACAGGGTAAGCTTGTCATAAAAGCAGACATATCAACAGAGCCTTGAAATAAATTCCTACCTTTACATTCAACTTATTTTCCACAAGAGTGCCAAACACACACACCAGGGAAACAACAAATCTTGGGAAACCCACGTGTTCTTTCAGAAGGTTGTGCCCTTGAACGTGGGTCCCCTGACAGCTCTGACAATGTTTTCAATGTGTCATGAAAGAAATTAAAAAGTACTAATATGTCGCTGGTTTTTCAAGGTATGGAAGGAGTTAGATTTGTCCTGTCACCAATGACCAAAGCTTTGAGCAATTGACTTCTGCTATCCCTGTGTACACTCCTGGCTTGTCACATTTAACCCAGATAGTGAAGTGTCTGTTTATGACTCTGACCTAAAAGTCATCTTTGTAGTGTGTTTGCCTTCAGTCACTCTGTTTCTACCATTTCTCCAATGCCCACTGATTTGAATTAACTGTGATGTTCAATTATGTCTGCATATTAGCTATGAATTCCCAGTTATTTTTATTTATTTTACAGGTTATCCATATTTATTGTTATCTTATTATTATCTGTATTTTTCTATTCAAAGTATTCCATATTTGCTTTTATATAATTGTTTTGAGAGAAATTCATTGTGTAGCTCAGGATGGCTTACAACTCACCATAAAGCCCAGGTTGTCCTCACATTCATTGTGATCCACCTGTCTGTCTCTGGAGTTCTGACATTATAGGATAAGCTAGCAGGCCTGTTTGATTTGCCTCACTATAAGATTTCAAGTTGATTATTGTGTTCCCATACATCTGTTGTTTGTTTGTCTGTTTGCCTGGTAGTGTTGCTTCACACTTTTTTGGAAAGTATTCAACCACTGAGCTTCATACCTAACCCCTTCCCCACATCCATACTGAGCCCTTATTTCTGCCTTATCATCCCCCAGCTCACTGAGTGACTGTCTGTCTCAGGCAGAAGTGAGCTGATGCTCCAAGGCCCCACAGTACCTTTCAGTGGAGAATATTATTTAGATTCTTAGTTCTGAATGCTCAGGGAACATACTGGTTCTTATGTACAAAAAAAAACTATTTATTATTTTTAGTTATGTGTTGGCCTGTGTCTGCATGTAGGCTTGTTTATACACAAGAGTATATGTGCTCAAGGACAGAAACATTGCTCCTTACCCCACACCCACAACCAGAGCTGGAGTTCCAAGTGGTTGTGAGCCACCTGACATGGTGCTAGAATCCAAATTTGGCTCTTTTGGGAAAACATCAAGTGCTCTGACATGCTGAGTCTTGGAGCCCTCTTCTCTACTTATAAACAGCAATACTGCAGCAAGCTCTTCCCCAAATCCTGATGTTCCTGGTTGTCTACATCTGACACAGGAGACTGAGGAAGGCTGAGAAAGGCCATCTCCTAAGGCCTCAGGCAGGGGCAAGAAGTATGACAAGCACAGAGGGACTCCATAGTGAGATCGCTTTATATGTATGCAACCAGGAACTCCATCTTCCATCTGTCACATTTTAGCACACATCTTTGAACCTGTCCCATTGTTCATATGTGCAGCAGACTACTCATGCTCATTGTCCCAAGTAAGGTCTAGTGAACTATTTACCTGGGATGGGACTAAGGATACCAGATGCACAAAGTGCTTGCCACATCAGCACCAGGACCTGAGTTTGAACCTCTACACCACAAAAAGCTGGGTGTAGCACTGGGGAGGTAGAGAAAGGTGGATCCCTGGGCCTCAGCATCCAACCATTCTAGCTGAAATTATAAGCCCCAGGCCAGTAAGAGACTCTATCTCCTAAAACAAGGTTTAGGAGTATCAGAGACATGATACCAGACCATCAACCTCCTTATACATGTATACACACCCAAAAATTTTTTAAAAGAAATTTGAAAGAGCCACGGGTCATGGGGCACTGAGATGTTTTCCACACTGTGTTAAACATTGCATATACCCACATGTAGCTTACATCCATGCTCTTCCTGGATTTGCTGGCAGCTATTTCTCCTGGTTAATGACCAAAAGCCACTGTGGCGAGCTGGTACCGCTGAAACTCGGATTCTATCTTATTTTTATTCCACTTTCTCCTTAACGAGGCTGACCCCAGAGAAACTTCCTTCCCAGAACTGGGCTCTGAGGAGGTTGGCTAACACAGACCTCTTTCTATAAGCTGCTCATTTAAAATAAATCTTTCTTGGTTGCAAGAAGAAAATCATGAGCTTTAATAATATTTTTTATAGCATTATACATGGATGTCTAGAAACGGAAGGTTGAGAGAAGTACCCAGTGAAATAGTGTCACTTCTACAGATGTGGCTGAGGAAGAGTTAACATGGAAGTCTTCTTGCTGATCTGATTGTACGGAGGAAATAAGTACAGGAATAAGGGGATATTTTGTGGAGTGGGACAGGCATCTTTAGAACAGAAGAAAACAGGCTGTGATTAGAGAGTTAGCTCAATGATTAAGAGCCCTCATTGCTTAGAACTCAGGTTCAGTTCCCAACTTGCACATCAAGTGGCTCACAACCATCTATAACTCCAGTTCCAGGAGATCTAATACCCTCTCCTGGACTCTGAGGGCACTGCACTCATGTGCACATACCTCCTCACCCATATACATAATTCAAATTATATCGTCTTGTAAATGGTGGTTGATTGCTGAAGAATAACACCCAAGATTGTCCCCTGACCTCCTGGTCTCCATATGAAGGTACACACACATGCATGTTCACTACACACACACAAACACACCTATACACAGGAATATACATACACATTCATATACATAATAGATGAGTACATGTTTGTTTCTTGAATTGTTTGGTTCCTAAATGAGTGAATGCTTTGCAGTTCCTGTCTAGTAGGGACTTTCTATAAACAAAGTATCTATGAAGACTTGGGTACCATCGACTTTTTTGGCTCTTGCATCCTGGAAGTTATATGATCTGCCATTAACATCTGTAAATACAGAGAAAATAGCTACAGGTCTTAACAGAACCTGTATCTTCACTGGCCTCGAAAAGCAGTAAGGGCCACTATCAGCTGTAGCCTCTTATATATTACCTGTGGGTTTGGGCCCATCTACCCAACACATCATATTCTGTAATGCTTCTGAGATCTCCCAAGTAACATCTACTACCTCAGTAACTCATATATGCCAGAAATGTCAATTTCTCTATTTTCCTCATTTTCACCCTCATTTCCACTTTCACCTCTATCCCACCTACATTTGCCTCTGATGATCTCAAGTCTGAACTCACACATTCCCCAGGGTTGCATAAATTCTTTCCTTAGTACCAAGTCTTATACTAGGTTCAGAGGAGGGTCACCAACCCTTGTGGTACATAGTTCTTTGTTCCTGGCTACTGATTATAAATTACCAAGTGAGCCTCTGTCCACCCAGGTCATTGGTATCTCAGATGCTTCTCCTCTGTGGAACACATGCATACATTCCCTCCCTACAGCAACTGTCACTCGTGGCTTCAGGAACTACTGGCTGTGCCTCAAACTTCCTTTCTACGCAGATACTTAAGCTGCTGACCTCAGGGATCCTTTGAACCCTTACCAATTCATAGTTTTTACCTGGAACAGAAAAAGGGGATAATCCATGTGCTCTGTACCTATTTTCTTCAAAATCAAACCTTCCATGATAGGAGAAGATGGGGGAGGTACAGGAGGCTCTTGGAATTCACTAGAAACTTAACAGACAGGACAGGGACATTGCTCTTTCTTGAGTTAACTAAGCAGTAAGCAATTTCTAGAGGAGGCAGACAGTTCTTGATGGAGCTGTCTTTAACATGCCCAGGAGATTCCACTAGTGTGGCTTTTGGTCACCCATGCTGGAGGGTGGGTGGAGGTTCCATGGTGCAGCTGTCTTTGAGTGCCCATGTCCCTGTAAGTAACTCCACTGGCTCATCTGCCTGGATTTTCATGGCCTGTCATTGCCCTCTCTATCTGGAGTGAATAGAAATAAATGCCCAAGGAAAAGTCTATCCCCTACTTCCAGCCTCATCTGCAAGTGTGTCTCCCCCAACACTCTCACCACCCTCCTCACCCCTACATTCTGTCTAATGTGGATTTCTGCTAATGGCTGCCTTTCCATAGTCCCCAGCATTTGGCTCAGTTATCTGACCCCTGTTGCGTAGGTCCAGTAACCCCAACCATATCCTTGGCTGAGTTTTGTAGAAGCTGAGATTCCTGTGTAGATGGTTGCTTGAGGGGTTGATGTTCAAGTACTGCAAGAAGAGAGGAGAAAAGAGAGGGTCAGAGGGGGCGTCTAGGTTCAGCTAAACCCTTAATGCTCAGAATGTCATTTCTGGGTTGGAACCCCAAGGTATTGACATTGACTTTCTGGCCTTCCTACCCACCAGGCACTGATGAGGGTTTGGGGCTACATACCATGCTGATGATACCAGCAGAGCCACCTCTAATGGTCAGTGGCAGTTCTTAAGAGATGGGTGATGTGTAAGCTTCTACATTTCTTTTGTCTTTCTTTCCTTGGGGAGACATTGACAAACATCTCCTTACCCCCTGCCCCAGACAGGGCACCAATAATGAAGTCTCACATAGGCCAGGTTGGAAAACCAGTGACTTTGAGGGCGTACAAGTGTGAGTCAAAAGCTGCATCATTGATAAGTCACATATCATTATAATGACCTTGTGGGAACTGCATCATGGAGACTCACCCCCATTTACTCTTCACTTGCTATATACTGTGGCACTTCCTAAGACTGCATGTAACTAGAAGCAGAAGAGAATAATAGCTGGAATCTCAAATGAGGATCCTGCAACCCTCCCCACACTCCTGATAGGGAGTTTTGAGAACCCCATTACAGTTACAGTAGACAAGGCAACTGTATGTATGTTATGTTATACATGTTATGATCATGGGGCCGTGGTTGTCTCTGTTCTATGATGATGATGAGTGGTCCATTGTTTGCTCGTCATAATGCTGAGACAAAATTCCTGACAAGAAATAGGAAAAGAAAGGTTTATTTTGCCTCACAGTTTTTAAGGGAGCAGTCTATCATGCTGGGAAAAGGCATGGCAGTAGGAACGTGGAGCAGATGGACACTGCATTTGTAGTTGGGAAGCAGAGAGAGATGGATGCTGGTGCTCAGCTCACTTCCTCTTTTTAATACAGTCCAGGACTCCAGTCTATGGAATTATGTCATTCACATCTGTAATGGGCCTTTCTGCCTTAATTAACCTAATGCAGAAATTCTATCGTAGACATGGTCAGAGGTGTATATTCTAAGTGATTCTTGATCGTGTCAAGTTCTCAGTCAATGTTAACCATCACAGGTGGCTACAATGATGCAGGAAGAAATATCTATACTATAAGACCTCTTAGTGCATGTAGACTGGGTGGAGAGATTATCACTGGGTGGAGATTATTATCTATTTGGAATGATGCCTGTTTATGAATAAGTACCATTGTTTACCACATGGCTGTTAAGAAGACTGTCCTCACTGAGGGCAGATTCTAGATCTTCCACATAATCCAAAGAGATCAGGGCAAAAGGTAACCAACATTCAGAACCCTGGGAAGTGGGTATCCATATCCACAGCAGCCATGCCATTAACCTCTTATCTAACTCCCCAATTTCAGCAGTGAAGAGCATGCTTTCTACAGGGCACAAAACCTGATTTTTTTCCCTGTGTGTGTACTGAATTAATCCTACATCAGCAATACACTGTAAACACAATGTTAAAGTGCATCTGTAGTTGTAAGCTGACTTTGTGTTCCAGGGTAGATTTGTGTATACTACATAGATCAGAGCTTTTACATGAGTACAGCCCACTCAAGTGTAGTGCCTCTCAGCCTGTATCTTTGTGCAAATCAGACAGCGAGACGCACAGAGCAAAGAATCAATGAGAAGACACTCGTCATTTGTGTCAGTGCTGTGCATTCTTCTAAACTCCGCTTTAGTCGGAGGCCTTAATTAGAGCGTTAAATACTATAGTTTTCTTTATGGAGCCAGCAGGGTTTTCTTTGCTGTGAAATGAGTGATTCAATTACCTCCTCCTAATTGATGGAGTGTAATTAACATTGTCTCCAGGCTAATTTTCATTTATGCCGCCATTCCTCATAAGGCGAACATCATTCTCAGCAAAAGTCAACGTGTCGTTTTTTATTAGCCTCGTTTGCACTGTAACACCGGGAAAATTAATTCAAGCCACATTAAAGGACTTGACTTCAGATAAGATGGACCTATCTGACTGTCTTTGATGAAGTCATGTCATTTAGAAGCAAATGGCACATGACCACGTGAAAACAAGATCGTCACCCGATGCTTGGCCATCATCGATCTAAGTTGTCTTGAGGCGGTTCTGGAAACAAAGGAAACAGAATGTGTTCTCATGATTTCTCAGTGTTTTCTGTAGAGACAAAATGGTGTGTGTTTAGAAATGGTGAGGTCCCCGTGAGTGGATGCCTTTTGAGAACTCTAATTCCTTATGAATCTCTTCTTTGGGATTTACCTGATTCAGCAGGTAAAGGAGCTTGATGCTAAGACTAAAAGACCTGAGTTCAATCCCCAGAACCCTCATGGTGGAAGAAGAGAATTAACTCCCCCCACAAATTGTCCTCTGACCTCTACTTGATCACATTCCCTCACATATGAATACATAAATGAATAAATACACTTTTACTTTGGAAAAACTCCTATTAAAGAATGTTATAAGCTTTGGATTTTCATTACCACCCAAATGAAATTAGGGCCAGCAAGCTGTTAAATGGGCTTGCTGTTAAGTCTGAAAAACATAATTTTAATCCCCTGGACCAAAGGGAGTAGAGAGAGAACAGAGAGAGAAGTCACCATTGCAAAGTGTCTTCTGATGTCTACATTGTGGTATATGTATGCACACACACACACACACACACACACACAGAGAGAGAGAGAGAGAGAGAGAGAGAGAGAGAGAGAGAGAGAGAGAGAGAGAGAGAGAGAGGCATGCATACATGCATGCATGTATAAATAAATAAACATAATACAAATGTTATCACATATCATAGCATAGAGCTGGGGTTCAGGGAGGTGGTAAAGTGTCTTACAAGTATGAGGATTTGGCCATAAATATTTAGGTGCTGTGTCCTTCTAATCCAGGTACTGGAGGACAGCGAGTATGGGTTCCCAGAGACCACTCAGTGTGCTCCAGGCCAATGAGAGACCCTGTCAAACAGGAAGGAGAATGGTGTCTAAAGAATGAAAGTGAAATGGTCCTGTCTCTACTACACACACACACAGATGGAGGGAGAAGAATATAGTTACTGGGGGATTGCCAGAGATCCTTTCTAGACAGTAAGAAGTCTGCTTTCCACTTGTTTCTATTATTTTTATTTTGTTTTTAGTGTTTTTTATTAAGTTTTTTATTCATTTATAAAATAAAGTCTTTTTTATCCCTTTGCTCCTCCTTCCAATCCCTCCCAGTCAGCCTTCAGCCTCCCCCCTCCCCAGCTCCCAGCCCCTCCCCTAGAAGGTAAAGAAGTCTCAAGGAGGGTCAGCTTAGCATGGCGCATCCACTCCAGGCAAGTCCGATAAAGATCCTAATATCAAGACTGAGTTAAGTGTTCCTCTGAAGGGAATGGATTCCGAGGTGCCAGCCCATGCACAGAAACACATATTGCCCATGCCAATCCACAGTTGCCTATCCTTGGAGGGCCTAGCTCCTTTTTGCAATGGTTCCCCAGAGGCTGTTCTTGATTCAGTGAACTCCCCAGCGCTTCAACCAGCCATCACTGTGGGAATTTTCCTAGTAATCTCTATCTCCTTGCTCATACAGACTCTCCTCAGCTGGATCAGGAGCTCAGGCCAGTGCTCAGGCATGAATTTAAACATTTATTTTAAGCATATTGGTGTTCTACATACTATGTCTGTGTGCTGTGTTTATGAGGTACCCAAGAGGCCGGAAGAGGGCACCAGATTCCCTGGAACTGAAATTACAGATGGTTGTGAGCCTCCATGTGGGTTCTGGGAACTGAACCCAGGTCTTCTGCAAGAACAGCCAGGGCTCTTAACTGAGCCATCTCTCTATTCTTTCTAGCCTAAGTTTATATGCCAGCAATGGCTTATCAGGCCTTCCCACCTCCTGATTACATGCCCATCTTTCTAAAACTTCTAGGGAAGTGGGGCACTCATTCCTCATTCTAGCCCATTGCTTCATCAGTTCCCAGTGAGCTGTATGTTCTTGCTGTGCCAAGGCTCCGTAGGTTGCTGGGGACTGACCAGTGCACACAAGGGTCCTTCTTAAGCACTTTTAGGTGATGGTGACACCTTCTGTTAAATAAAAGACACAGGTTGTGTTTAGGTTACACAGGGTATTGTGTTTAGTTTTTAATTAAATTTCACTGCTAGGTTTAACATTTGGGTATTTAATAAAGTTCTGGCTTTCCAGGCTCTCTTGTCAAACTGGAAATTGCTGCACAGGTTAGATGCTGCTTGGCAACAGATGGGCGAAGCCTCAGGACATGTTTGCAGATTCCCTTCTCCTATGTAGATGGTATGTCTTCGCCTATCCCGACCCTGGTGTGTTTGTGTGTGTGACCTCCAATGTCAACAGCACCAAGATAGTGACAACTTGTCCATGCAGCTAAATATTCAGCTGCAGATCCCACAGACTTGCGTGAAAGTTTTCTATTAACTTGCATATCCTGTTTTCTATTAACTCTTTAATGCACACATGCCTGCAAATACATGTCTGTGTGCCTATATCCATATGCATGTGGAGGCGAGAGTACAGATTCTATTGTCATTCTTCAGGTACCCACCCTTCAACTTTTTTTTTTGAGACAGAGTCTCTTACTGACATGGAATTCATTAAGTAGGCTAAGCGGGCTAGCCAGTGAGCCCTGGGATCCTCCCGTCTCCTGCTCCTCAGTGCTGCAATTACAAGCACACAACACCATGCCTGGCCTTTGGCAAGGATGCTGGAAGATCAAACTCAGGACTCAGGTTCTACCTACTGAGTCATCTCACTAGCCCATTATTTTTTATTATCCCATTGTTTGACAGTTTGGAGATGGTAGAACTACTTAATTGATTTTGGTTTTTGTTTTTATAACAGAAATATATTTTTTCTAGTTTCCCAAAGAGCAAGTGTTTACTTCTTTGTTTCATTGTTCATATTCATAAAGACACAGTGGGGACCAGAAGAGAAAAGGCTATGGAGACATTTTAATTAATGAGATATACATGAATCACAATGGCTAATTCGAAGTATTAAATTCTAATTGCCACTTATAAAGTCACTGTCTCATGACATACTTTAAAATCTCATTATAAAATCTACATGTCTTTTTTTTTTTTTCCTACAGCCAAATTCTCTTAATTCGTCCTGAAGGCAAAGTCCTTCGTAGCTCTTCACGATGGAGGGGCCTCTTGAAAGAATGTGGGTGCCTGCTTCCTAAAGAGGAAGCTGAGGCTGTAGAGTGGACACTTGACCCTGGATAGTCAAGAGCTGTGTCCTCTTCTGAAGCCAAGTACAGCTGTGGCTCAGAAGAAATGCTGGTTAAGAGAGTGCTGGAGAGCATGCAAGATCATTCCCCCACACACTCTGAAGTAACCTGTCCCTTTAGTTATCCCTTTCCAGGTGTTTCCATTGACCTTGCAATAAACCAGCAGGGATATCAGCATGGCCTTGGAAGGCCCAGCAGGGGCACATTCATGCATTAGTCTTAGACCAAGAGGCAACCATCCTCTGGCTCTTCTGCCTCAGAAGCCCATCACTGAGACATAGAGAACCCACAAAAATGCCCTGCAGCAGTTTTCTCTGGGGTGGGGAGCTTTGGGAAGAAAGGGAGGTGCTGAGACTTAACTCAACCTGGTGAAAGACCAGGTGTATCTTCAGGAGACACTTTCTTTCTACATCTGCCTCTTTCCTGTTGTCCCTGGCCTGTCGTCTAGGTCCTTGCACAGGGATGGATGGGGAGAACGCTGATGGTCCCTGGAGCCTGTGCATGCTTCTCTCACACAAAGATTAGAAAGTTTTTCTTTGTTTTGTTTTGTTTTGTATAGAATAAAGTCTCATTTTTATTGATGTATCCCCTTGTTCAAACTCCCTTCCCCCTCCATACCCCTCTCAGTCAGTCTCTCTTTTCCTCAAGAGTGATAAATGATGATGATATGCAAACAAGAATAGTTCTTTATGCTGGGTCAATACTTCACAAACTTTATCATGTGTCAGAACATGAGTGGTTTTGCAATAGATGGGACTGAAGGGCCTCTGTGAGAGATTCATGAAAATTTTGTCTGGGGATTCAGCCCAGGACTTCATGTATATATGCAAGCACTCTACTACTGGACTATATCCCAAGGAGTTTCCTTTTGTTTCAAATTTAAACTTTTATTTTTAAGATTTCCACATAGGAGTATTTACATCATTTGTACCTGTCTCCCACAACCTACGAGACTCCTTTTCCGTTCCCTCCTCCTTCTCAAACTCATGATTTCTTCTTTAATTATTATTGCTGCCAACTCACAGACACACACACACACACACACACACACACACATATATATATACATACTGTATTCTAAATACTTATACCAACAGATAAATGTAGCATTTTTGTCCTCTCTCCCTCCCCCCCTTAGGATTTAACTAAGTTACTCAGGCTGGCTTTAGACTCAATCTGTAATCTAGGCAGACTTTGATCTTGCCATTCACCTGCCTCTGAGTATCTGGGATTATTGGCCTGCACCACCAGGCCCAGCCATATTTCTTAATATTATGTGATTACAATAAGAAAACACATAGTGCCAGCAATGCAAAAGTATATTAGATACTAAATTTGTTTATAACTTCCAAATTTAATCTATTTTAAAGGAAAAGTTTTTTTAATGAGAACTGAGCTCACATGCCTGAACACGACTTTTAGATATCTAGTTGTGTGCCTGAAATGTCTGCATCAAATCTCTATAAATGTTCTTTTCAAATTCTTGATAGCATCAATAAATAGGCTGAGGAAGGGTTTGTAAAATCATTTTTATAAGCATTCAAAACTACAACCATTGGCGCTGTGTCCTTTTCTGTCCTTGACAAATGTAGTTTTGAAATTTCATGTGATAACAGGCAGGATTTGTAATAAAGTAGAAATAAACCATATCTCACATTTCAAAATAATGGCAAAAAGCTTAAATGGGTGCAAGTATCTTAAGTATGGATCTTGTTAAGGAATGTAAATCTTAAATAGACACATGGATGACTAGAGAGACACCTCTATTGCTTTTGCAGAGGACCTAGACTTAGTTCTCAGCATCCATATAGGTGTCTAACAACCAGTTCCAGGATGTTATGCATGCACGTAATCAAATGCACGATTATGCATGCACGTAATCAAAAACAAAAACAAAATCTTTTAAAAGACACATGAACATTCACAAACAAACTGCTATAGCCAAAATAAAATTTAAAAAAGGATTTTAGTCTTGTTGCCAAAGCTCTACCTCTTCCCCCCAGCTGTGCCTTGTTCTAAGATACTGAATTTACAGTTTTCATGGCAGACCCCTCTCAGAGTTTGCCCACTGCTGGCTTTGGAATTGCTACCCTCTAGACTGAATTAGCATCTCTTCCTGTGAGACTTGGCACTTACTCGAGTCATTTTGGTGCTTTGAAGTCTCAGACAGTGGGACACTGACAACCCTGCAGCCAGTCATGGAGGGCACCTGGCGCTAACACACGGAAAAGCATTCAAGTGAAGAGCGATGCTTTTGATTTTGCATAATGAAGCATAGTCTCTCCAGAGTGTGTTGTCCAGTGGAGAACAATACATCATTTGGGCCTCATAGTTAAGTCTCAGGGCAGTACATTAGGTAAACCAATGGAATACCATTTTGCTTTAAAAGTTTGTAAGAAACCTAGGCCTTTGCTACTGTGCTCTTTTAGGCAATAATCACTTGGGAATTGTTGAAAACTGGCAGCAAACAAATGGGCTATGGTCTGTATTTACTTCCTTCTATCCTCTGGTATTCAGGGAAAATTCAAAAAAAAAGCCCCCCTCCATAGAGTGGCCGTGTGCCTGGAACTGATAAATGTATCACAAGCCTGCACAAATTTATCTGAGAAGCAGGTTTTGATAGCTCCCCAAGATCCAGGTCAGTGGATAATCCTACACAAACATCAGATCTTAATGCTATTGACAAAAGAGGGACACAAATAACCAGCAAATTCCACAAATCCCAGGCTTGTAAGTAGCTCTCTTTTCATAGATTTATCATAAGCGCCCTTGAAATCTATCTTTTAAAAAAAATGGTTCTGCAAGTGTGTTTGATAGTATAGTGTTTAGAATCTCTGATATGAGTTGCCCCCCCAAGGCTGCTATTCAACAAAATTGTGCAGTGGATAGCAAATAGTCTATCTTTGGACTGACAATACCAGGAAAAAATTCACATAGGAAAATGGCCAATGGGTTGCATCAATATCATTCTCCTGAGTGGACACATCACATCCTTTGAAATTTTCTTTTTAGGGGCTGGGGAGGTGCAGGCATCATCTAGGCTGAAGATGGGGATCTAGCCTTTGATAGCTGGTATTATAAGAAGACAAGTCCTATTTCCTAAAGAATATTGTGTATCTCAGGAGAGGGAGCAGGGTGTACAGCAAGAGCCTGGCTTCCTGATAAACAATGCTAGCCTACCGCTGGGGACAAGCCATCCACAACCCTCACCAACTTTCAAGTCATATTTACCCTCATATAGCTCACCTAGGTCTCTAAAAGGATGATTATAAAGGTGTCCCAGCAGAGCATTGTCCCCCAAGTTAAGTGGCCCTATTTTCGAGTCTTTGTGTGACTTGTTCTCACCATTTCAAATAGCTGATCCTCCAGCATATGTAAGAACCTCAATGTCTTATTAGGGTTTTTGCTGCTATGATGAAATACCATGACCCATAGCAATATGGGCAGGGTTAGGGTTTATTTCATTTTGGAGATTATACATCATTATCGATCACTAAGAGAGTCAGGAGGAAACACAATGTAGAAACCTAGAGGCAGGAACTGAATCAGAGGCCATGAGGAAGTATTGCCCACTAACTTGGTCCTGCTGGCTTACTCAGCTTTTGTCTTATACAACCTAGGCATCAATCACTAGTTGAAAAAAATGCACTACAGATTTGCCCACAGGCAGATTTTATAGGTAAAATTTCTCAATCAAGTGTTCCTCTTTCCAGATGTCTCCAGCTTGTGTCAAGCTGACATGAAACTATCTAGCACATTCACCTTCAAGCCAGGCATTTGTATCTCACCTGGGAGAGCCCAGAAAATGGATGCTGGACCAGTAAATAGCTTTTATATACACTGACTTGACTTCATGGTCTTCCACCTCTGACATGGAGCATTGGAGCTGCCCTCTTTCTACATAGAGCAATTTATTTTGTATGTCTCAGCTTCAGGGGAGAACTGGGATTCTTTGAGCATATAAATTATGTTCTCAGTCCCCTTTCAGGGTTAGAAGGCAACACAAAATTATGCCAACACTGGACAGTAAGGAATATATTTCTGCTTTATCACTGTGACCTAGCCCAAATTTATATTTTTAAGTAAAGCCGTCTCATTTTTTGATGTTCTATTGATGTTTCTGTAATAAACTTAATGGTCTTGTTGAAGTGGACTTAGCCTGTGCAATAAATAAATTTATAAATAGACTTTACACTGCTATTGTTCAGGAAAACCAAGATACAAGCAAATGAGCAATAAGATAAACCATTTCAGGGTACCTTTTTTCATTTTTTAAAAAAGATTTGTGTGCGTGCACGTGAGTGTGTGTGTGTGTGTGTGTGTGTGTGTGTGTGTGTGCCTGTCTGAGTTTATATGAACCATGCACATTCAGTTATCTACAGAGGTCAAAAGAAGGATCAGATGGCCCAGAACTAGGGTTACAAGTGGTTATTGTTCCTGGGAACCAAATGGAGGTTTTCAACAGGAGCAATACATGATCTTAATCATTGAGCCAGCTCTCCAACCACCCTCCCCTTTCTTTAACTTTTTAAATAGATTCTCAGTATATAGTGCAAACTTGTCTTGAAGTCAAACCAGTCCTCCTGCCTCAGCCTCGTAAGTACTGGGAATGTAAATCCTCACAATCTTAGAGTACCTTCATGCAGGAGAAAGCTGCCAGTTTCATTATGTGTCATTTTAAAGTCCTATACATGTACTATCCCAGTGGTTCTCAACCTTCCTAATGCTGCAACCTTTTAATAAAGTTTCACATGTTGTAGTGATGCCCAACCATAACATTATTTTCATTGCTACTACATAACTGTAAATTTGCTACCGTTATCAGTTAAAATGTAAATATCTGTGCTTTCTGATGATCTTGTGCGACTGGTGTGAAAGGGTCATTCAAACCCCTAGAGGGGTTGTGACCCACAGGTTGAAAACCAGTGTACTAACCCATACCTGTTTCTCACCCCATCTGAGACATGCCAGATCCTGGATTCTGGGTGTAGACACCACTCAGAAGGTCAGGCACTGCCTAACTCACCATTAGTTTGCAAGACCAGCAGCATTATGCTTCTTTGCAGTGCTAGGGCTGGGACTCAGAACCTCACACATGATAGGTAAGCATGGTATCACTTAGCTACATCCCAGCAGAGCCAGCAGTTTTGAGAGAGGGGTGTCTGTGTGGAGTACAGAGGCAGAAAAGGGAGATCCTCCCCGCTGTTTTAAATCACAGGTGCCCATAAACCTTCTCTTCTTGTTTTGGTAACATTTCCAGTTCACTGTCCATCTTCCACAGCCATGGGACTCGTGCCAGAGGGAAGAGGTGTTCTCTGTTGTGGGGAAGGCAGGGCAGGTTTAAATTCAGGATGCTTTTTACATAACAACAACCTGCAGAAGGAAAAAACAAGCTGTGTCTTCAGAATAAAGGAAATCTGATTTGTTAAGGATCTCATGGGAACACATTATAAAAATCTGTAGTTTCAGATTATGACCTTCATTAATCATGTTTCCAGTAAATTCATCTAATGAGGCTTGCATGAGGTCCTCTGGAATTGTAGTTAGGACTTACTGATGACCTGATGTGCTGGTTAGCCCCAGGAGGAATTCTTGGACCCAGCATACATGCAGGCTTCCTGGAGATGTACTGAAACAGTTTCCACTGAGCAGGTCAAAGGTCAGCCTGGATACTACACCCCAGGGAAGTGGTCCCTGCATGGTCCAGAGCCATATGTGATATAGCAAAGTATCATGTAGCCTGGATATATTTATTCCTTGTGTCATTATTTATGAGATGTGTTACATCCTGGCATTCATCCACCCCTGCTTTGTGACTTTTCCTGTAGTGTCTATTTCTGGTCCGTTCATATATAGAGATCAGCCAATTGAATGATGTGTAGCTTCGTAAACCAATGACCCCTTAGTGTGACTTATAGGACCATGGGTTATTACAGGAACATGAGCAATTTATGGGTAGCTACATAACTGAGGATTCTCCCTCACTTCCTCCAACTGTTAACATCTTATGTATCCCAGGGAAGATGCAGGGCCTTATTAGTCTCATATATGCCCCTTCTGCAAAGGAACATTAGTATGCATGGTCTCTTGAGGGTCTCATGCATGTAATCACATTTAATGGCAACAGCCATGCCTTGTTCAGAGAATTGCATGCAGCAGCCTTCCCCATTTTATCAAAGCATAACCCACTAGGGTGTGTCCTTCACAGGAGCTAGGGAAATGGTTACAAAGCTGGAGGTTAGACTCTTCTGTAAAGCTTGCCAGAGGGAACTAGCCTCCCTGTCTCCCCACAGCAGCTTGTCTGAGAGTCTTTTCTTTGCCCCAAACATCACCCAATCTCAGGAAAATAACTGCCTGATCTTTCCTTTCAAATCAGTTTCACACACATTACTTAAAAGCTCAGTGCTTCAAGGGGAATGCACTCCAAAAGATAAAAATCTTTATGTGAGTGTCTGCTATGTTAGAAAACACTGTTTTTTGACTCTGCACTCAGAAGTGAAGACTTTGAGGCAACAGTCACAGAGAGCCACCAGCAATGGCAAACATGTCTCTGCCTAACAAAAAATCAGAGCCTGTGGGTGCCTCTGCAAGATACCTAACAACAGTCATTTCTTAACAAATGCAATTTCAACTTTGTCATGGCTATAATTATCTGTGATGAATCCCAGAGGGATGATAATATTTTGACATGTGACCACATCTGAAGATGAACAATAGTTTGAAAGCATCTCAGCCTTTTGTTGATGAAAAATTTCAGGAGGCCAGGTGTGGAGAGAGTCAGAAATATCTGTTTTCATGTTGTAACTTGAGTTGTGTGCTACACCCACCCACTAGACACACACTTGCATCCTCACCAAGTATGGGATTTGACCATGAAGTATGTAATAATACACTCTCCTAAAGGCTAGTGTGAGATCCTGCAAACAAACACATAGCTGTATTCCACCTGGCACTTGTTGGAGCTTGTGAAGGTGATGGCATCTGATATGGCACATTGGAGTGTGAATTTTCAAAGGAATGTGTGATAAGATCTTTACAATCTGCTTAATGATGCAGGTGGTACCAGGATAAGCTAAGTGGTTTCATTTTTTCTGGAGTCCTTTTTGACTCCTGAGTTCTGACAATGAAAACTCAAGTGGTACCCAATGTGAAGAGGGGTTTCCATGACAACCAGGACAGCCTATGGGCCTGGGTGTCTGGTTTGGGATACATCTATTTAGCTTTGGTTAGAAGAGCCTGCTCCTGACAAAACTTACCTTCCTAGCAGAGGCGCTGAGGATAAATCATTGCTGGTAAAGTGGAGGCAGTAAAGATGCTCAGCTGCCTTATTTGCATACAAGATTCTAGAGTCATAGATGGACTCTACACTTAACAGACTGTGACTCAGAAAAATCCAGGGCTAATTATGTTTCTAAGAGACCATTCTTTTTATCCCAGGGTCTTTTCCTAAGTGGTTTGATGAATTTTCCCAGTTGGAGTTGACTGTCAATGTTACTACTTCACCAGACACAGCCCCTGCCCTTCAGCTGACAACACTGCCTTTCCTTCAGGGTCCTCAGTTGTGGCTCTATCTATTACTAAGTGGCAGTACCCAGTGCCTTATTGTCACAGCATCTTTAGTAATAAGATGCTAGCCCTGCATACAACGTGCATAATTAGACCAGCTTCTGCTCCTAGAAATGCTACAGCTAACTCACATAGGATAATGAAGCACAGGAATGCCCAAGACAGTGGGTCTGGGTGGGGGGAGGCTGAAACAGAATAGACCCTAGGGAAGGCAACAGGGACTAGAGAAGTTTAATATTTCATACTAAATATAGAAGTCTCTAGGCTGACCTTTCTCTGCTCTTTGTTGCCTTATATTCAAAGCCCACTGCTCAGTTCATATGTTCACCTCTGCATCCTCTAGCTGTGCCTCATGAGGGCCAACAGATGGATTCATTCATTAATTCAATAGTCCATTCATTCATCCACTCCATAATCCATCTATCCAGACAAGCAATAGTATTACCTACAAGCATGATCCTAAGCCTGAGAAAAACAGAGCCAAGACTAGCCAGATCCCCCACTCTCATTTGATAGCCCAGCTGGGACAATAAAAGAGAGGATGGGAGTAAAGAGGGAAGAGGAATTGCTTCTCCTTTAGAAAGATGAAAGAATCACTAGAGAAATACTGCAAGGGAGAAAAGCAGACAAAATGTCATACTAAATGCAGGAAATCACAGAAGGATTGTGACAGTAACAAGAACCAATTTAGACTAGGTGTTCTGAAAGTTCTCTAAAGAGATAACATGCGCTCCAAGGGCTGAGTGAAGGAGAAAGCCAGTGATGAAACTTAATAAAGAAAGAACTGTGGCTACAGCTCTGTTGGCAGAGTACTTGCCTGACATGCACAAATCCCTGGGGTTTTTCCTTTGCACTACATGAAGTTGGGTGTGGTGGTATTTGGTTGAATCCCAGCCCTGGAAAGGTAAAGCGGAAGCACAAAGTTTAAGGTCATCTTTGGGTATATATTGAATTGGAGTCCAGCCTGGGATACATGAGACCTTGTGTCAAAAAACAATGAAGAGGAGGAGGAAGAAGAGAAGGAGAAAGGGAAAGAGGGAGGAGAAAAAAAGGAATGAGCTGAAAATGTCAATGCTGTTTGGTATAAGTGTTGGTTGAAGTAATTGAGGCTAATGTGTAACTGAGTGTAATGACAAGACAAGAAAACAGGCACAATACGAGATCAAAGACTCAGGGCCAGATCTCGGGCCTCCTATACCTTGATCTGGGTTCTAGAGTGTGACACCAACTCTGGAAGGTGTCATCCAGGAAGCAGAGATAATATGAAAACCTTTCTGATGCTGGATAGACATTGAGAGGAAAAACATGGCCTGTAGGGAGAGGCAGAGCTGAGCTTGGTTTGTGCAGTTGGGCTATGGTGGGACTCAGGTACTGATTGTAGGGCAGGGGCTGACTTCAGAGTGGTTGAATCCATGGTCGGGTAGGAGGTCCATCTTGATGTCTAGTGGGTAATCTGGATGTGGGAAGGGTTGTAATCAGAGAATTCTAGAAACTGAGGCAGGAGGGAATCGATTTAGACTCATTGGGTGAGTATTCACATCACAGCTTTTATATGGGTGAAGCCCTTAATGGGAAGACGTGGAAGGAAACAGAAGCACAGAGACGAGATGCTATAAGGAAGGGAAGTTGAAATCTTTGCACATAGCAAACCAGTTGTGATTTCCAGGTGCAAGAAAAATAATGTAAATAGATATCTGAGTTGGGTCTCTCAAACAGATTATGATAAATGGGTATGGGAAGTCACCGAACCCAATGTAGACATGAGGATCTGCTGAGGAGACCTTTGCACTGTCAGTTTTAAAGAGATGAAATGCTGTCCAGAGAGGTAGGCATTCAGTGGGGGCATTGGTCAGCATCAGTGCCCTGTGGATAAAGGATACCTCCATCTACAGTAACACTGTAGGGAGTTTCTTCATGCCTTATTCTTTTTTTTTTTTTTCCTCTTGCACTTATTGCTAGAATCCCCCATTGGCCAAATCCTTATGTGGGATGTCTTTCTGTATGCTATGAATTATTATTGGCTATTAAAGGAACTGTTTTGGCCTATGGTAAGGCATTTTGGAAGTAGGCGGGACTTCCAAGCAGAGATTAAAAAAAAAAAAAAAAAAAAAAAAAGATGGAGGGCAGAGTAAGACAGAGACATTGTGAGCTGCCGCAGAGGGAACAAGATGTAAAGAACACAGATAAGCCAAGGACCATGTAGCGAGATAGATTAATGAAAATGGGTTGAGTTAAGATGCAAGTGCTAGCTATAAGTATACCTGAGCCATAGGTCAAGCGGCATGTAATTAATACAAGCCTTTGTGTGATTATTTTCGACCAAGCAGCTAAGGGCGGTTTATTTGGGACTGCTGGTCCGCATCTCAGGGCCAAGCTAGGCCAGAAACTACTTACTATAAAACCTAAATAAAGAGAAGTGGCAAGGATCCTCTGTGTTGCTCCAGCTTCTATCACAGAGCAGGAGGAGGTATGACCTCAAATAAAGATATCCAGCCCTTGAGCATTAGCTGCTGCTGACCTTTGGTCTGGGGCTGAACTCTCCACATATGCACTCCACACTGACCCATAAGAGAACAGGAGAGCCCCTGGTCAGAGGCTGCAAATTAGAGGGTCCAGGGATATCACAGTGAGATGGATTTTTTTTTTTGATCATGCTGCCTTTCTCAAAACTCAGCAGATAACTCCTAAAAATGAAGATCTGGATCTCTCTGAAGAGACCAGTCAGACTGGCCTAAGCCTACATCTCTCCTTCATCATGCTGTGTCTCTGGACCCACTTACTTGCTTTCCCAGCTCAGCAGACCCTGGAATTTGAGGCCCTGCCCAGACTTTTATAGTGACCAAAATTGAGTAGGTGACTAGGAAGCCAATAGCATACCTGTTAGGGTAACAATTTCATAGCAAAACCAAGACAGCAATGGTTCCAGCTAAGAGCCATCCGCAAAGTCATTTGTTATGCCTCTGTGTGTACTGATAATTTCAGATAATCACTTATTCAATTAAAGGCTTTTGTCTTGATCAAGGGTATTACCATAAGAAATTAGCCAATATTCTGCCTTTCAGCAAATAGTACAAGAGCAGCTGTGACAAGCTGGGTCCCATGAGCCAGATGCCACAGATACAAAGTTTCAGGAAGGGGCTCCATGGGGGACCAGCTCATTTTTGGATGTGCCAGAGCCCAGACTCTTACCTACCTAGAATTTTTACTTTGCCCATGTACCATCCATCTCTCTTTGTTATCAAGGAAATATTTCCTGCACTCACTTATGAGCTCAAGTGTGAACCTCCTGTTAGGAAAGATGACTAAGGGATTAAGAGCACTGGATGATCTTGCAGAAGACCAGAGCTCAGTTCCCACCACCCACATTGGAAGGCTCATAACTGCCTATAACACCAGGTCCAGAAACCCTCTTCTGGCCTCTGAAAACAATGTATTCATGCACACATACACACACATACATACACACACACACACACACACACACACACACACACACACACACACACACACACACCAATAACCTCAACTTCACAGGGTCTAGCACACAGACCTCTAACCTCAGCACGTAGACACTAGAAGCAGAATAATTCTATGCATGAAGCCAGCTCAAGCTATATAATGTCTTCAGGTACTACTACAGTAGCATGGTAATTCTCTCTCAAAAACAAAACAAATCTAATAAAAACAATACCTTCCACTCAGAAATTCCTCTTCTTCTAGCTGAAGCTAGTTTCCTGAAAACATTGTTAAGCAAATAGCAAATGTACCATGGCCTTTTGTCTGTTTGTCCAGTAAACCCTCTCTCATACCACTCTTCTGGGAAACTGTAGAGATGCCACACACAGCCTAAGATCCTATGACTTATAGCCCTTAGGGCTGTCCTAACTTATCTAGTAAGTTTGCCTGTCGCTTATTTTTTTGTCCATCCATGGTTAGCTATTTTAAAAAGTAAGTGATTCATGTTGGATGTCCTTTAGGTTCAGAATAGCACTTGGTCCATGCTGAAAATCCAAAATTATTACTCAAGAAAATGAATAAATGAATGAATGAGTGAGTGAGTAACTTTGTGCAAGCAGTGTGTCTTTCATAACTAAGGAATGAAATGTCTATTCTCTGACTCCTTGGTGAAAAATGAACACATGGCCTGGGCTGTTTCTTTGCCATCACAGATGTCATCCTTAGATAATTACATAAGTTTAACATTAAAATATATATCTCTGGGGCCGAAGAGATTGCTCATCAATTAAAAGCACTGCCTGTTGTTCCAGAGGATCCAGGTTCGATGCTTAACACCCACATGGCAACTCACAACCATCTGTATCTCTAGCTCCAGGGGTTCCAATGCCCTCTATTAGCCTCTATGGGCACCAGACATGCACATGGTGCACAAATGTACATATAGGAAAAACACCCAGACACAGAAAATAAAAATTTTTAAATGTATTTCTCTCAATGGATTTCCATAAGCCAATGTATACTGGGAAGGATTTATTCATTAATTTGAGGCTGAGAATGTTTTAGAAATAGAACTTCTGGGTCCTTTCTGGTTTTTTCTTAATCTGTTATTATTAAGTGTGTGGGTATGACAATGATGCATGTGGCATTTGTGCCACAGCATGTGTGTGGATGTCAGAGGACAACTTAATGGAGTTGGATCTTTCCTTCTGCTGTGTGGGCTCCAAGAATCAAACGCTGTCGGTCAGGCTTTCATGGAAAATATTCCTGATGAACGATCTTATCAGCTGCTACTGCTGCTGCTGCTATTTCTTCTTCTTCTCCTCCTCCTCCTCCTCCTCCTCCTCTCTCCTCCTTCCTCCTCCTCCTCCTCCTCCCTCCTCCTCCTCCTCTTCCTTTTTTGCAGAAATGATCATGGTTGGTTAGTGTCATTACAGAGATGTGTGTACTTGATACCCCTATGAGTGTTAGGATAATAATACCCCTGCTAGAGCATCTTAGCTGTGGTTTATATCTATGCTCTCTGTTTCACAAAGACTCTGGTTTAATTCTTAAACCAGCCCTATAAGTTAAGTGGCTTCTAGCCAGGCTTTGCAAATGAGAGCATAGAGGAAAGGGAGTTGGAATGGCTTGGGCAAGTTCAGCCAGACAGAAAGGACTGAATCAGTACTTCGAACATGTGTGTCTTGTTTTACTAGTAAGTGTGATGTCTTCAGGTTGAAGAGGTTGCACTTTTCACTTTTAATTATTATGACAGTGAAGACTGCTTCTGTGGCAACAAAAAGGTGACCTCACCCAACTTGAACAACAAAAAGCTTGGGTGACCCTGCATGTCAGTTCGAGTTGTGCCCAATTCAGGTGCCACTTGATTCAGGAGCCCAAATGATACCATTAATATCTTTATTCTCTCCTCCTCTCAAACTGTCACTCTGTTTGGCTAACTCCCCCCTTATGGTGTTAGGATGTCACTAGAGGTCAAGGTTACTTTCACCTAAATTCAGAGCAGTTGGAAATCCTAGAAACCCTTGTTTCTTTATGTCTGTGTTAGTCACTACTCCATCCATAAATTAATTTCAGTGGCCAGAACCCCATATTGTAAAAATTCTGATTGGCTGGGCATGAATCACATGTTCCCATCCAAGCCAGATCAAAAGATAAGGATGAATATTTCCTCATTGGCAAATCTGCATGTCTTTAGCATAAAAAAACAAACAGTTACCCCAAACCACAATGTTGGGCTGGGAAGGGATGGATCAGTGGTTAAAAGCACACTCTACTGCTCTAGAGAACCTGGGTTCGACTCCCATCACCTATGTCATGTGGCTTGCAACACCTATAACTCTAGCTGTAGCCTCCTAGTATGAGGCACTCATACTCACACTTACCTCTCCAATGAGGATACACACAGACACACACACACACACACACACACACACACACACACACGACTTACTCATTCACACATACTTTGTAAACCAGAAAGAAATGGAGTGGTCATGAAAAAAAAAAAAAACTGTAATCCTGAGAATATTTCCTTATGGTCATGGTGTAGTCCACTATTCTGCTATATAAAAAATAAATAAATAAATAAATAAGAGGGGAAAGAAAGAGGAACAAAGGGAGGGAAGGAAGAAGGAAAAAGGAAACAGAAAGTGTTCCTTGTCAGTGTTTATTCCAGAAGTAGACAGAGGATCATGAATCTCTGACATGTCCTGTCACAAAAAATCATGTTTCAAGCACCCATGAGTCCTTGTGTGTCAAAAACCTGCATCGAGCTCTTTGAAGGCTTAATCTCATTCAATCCTTGCCCTAAATCTATACTTTAGAAACTCTGTTTATTCCTATTTGATTATAGGGGGATCTTGGGCTTAGAGAAGATAAAATAACTTGCCAATGACCCAGTAAGTGGCTAGCTGGGAGTTAAACCCAGGTGTGTGGCTCCAGCCTCCTACTGAACACCTGTGCATAGAGAAGGGTACCACAATGCACAGGGTCCAACCATCAAATCCTTCCTCCTTCCACAGTCCCCTGATGCATGGTTTCCCTCCAGCATCCCATGAAACAGACACCCTGGCTGGAGAATGCTAAGATCCTGGAATGCCCACTTCCCATAGGAAATGTCAGTGATTGTGTCTCAAGACATTGTCTCTTTGAGCTTCAGAGGAAAAAGTCCATACCTCTCCATCCAATGGTTTAGGATACCCATTGACTTCCCATCCACTTATCTTCTTTTTTCTATCAACATAAAATACTTTTGCAAAATAATGCAATTTGCTGTGGCATCTTCGTGCATATATACAATGTACTTGTGCATGATCATGCTTAACTCTCCATGAATACCGCGCCCCCCCCTGCTTAATTCCCTTCTGCCACTCCCTTCCACTTCTAATACCTCAACCTTCAAAGAAGCTTTTGATCCAAATGGCTTCAATAGGTGCTAGATCTAAATATATACTATCTCCTCCTCCATAAGCTCATGATTTGGGTGCTTGGTCCCAGTGGTGATGCTATTTTGGAATGTTCTATAAAATTGGGAGGTAGTGTTAGCCTTGAACAATTAGGTCACTGGCAACATTTCAGGTTCAGCACCCTATACCTGACCACTTTCTATATTATTATTCTTTACATCCTGGCCTATCATGAGCTGAACTGCCTTACCCAGCTTTCCCCACCACTAGAAACCATGAACAAATATGACCCCTTCCTTCCTTTAGGCTGGTTCTATCAGGCATCTTGCCATGGCTGTGCAAAACCTATCATGGGATATTAAATGTATCTGGCTGCTCCTATAGTTTGATGGCTCACATGGATATATGAGATTACAAGAAATCCAGGCTCTCACAAAGGGAGAGAAAACCAAACCACTAAATCAGAAGTATGAATTCATCCCGCAGTAGATATAATGTAGATAATCCTGCTCTCCCAGAAATCTTAGGTCTGGCTTGACAAGACTGGAAAGCCAAGCAGTTGAAATTCTCTTCAGTGAGATATCTCCAGTCTGGTTGGGGCTAACATAAATCTCAGGCATAGTACACTCTTGTTCTAGAAATATTTCTTCATTTCTCTGTAACTCAACCTAATTACTTTAGACCCAAGTTTCTTTATGAGTGGACAGGGTAATTAACCTCAGTCTCCCTCTGTTTATTTCTAAAGAAAGAGATAAGGTCTTCGGAATGAGCTCATAGTGTTCTGTGCAGGGTGAGGTGATTTTATCAGGCCCTCAAGCCTCTATCCCATTAGGCGACCAAGGGGTGGCCACTTCCTTGATTGAAGGCATTTTAGGGTTCCAGGCAATGCTGAAGGACCTGGGCTTTTCCTGTGAAGGAGCCAGGCTATTGTTCATCTGCCTTCACTGCCAATTTCTTCTTGAAATGTCTTGTATTCTGCTAAGTGTGTACAGGGAGCCAGAGGGACAAATGCATCCTTCTCTGTTTCCTTCTCCAGGGAAATTCCTCCTCTGTCCCAAAGTCCACATCCAGTCTTGTTGTTCTGGACAAGACATCTGTCTGTGTTGGTTTCATAATTTCAAACATGAGCTCTGAACAGCTACCATCCCTGTACACAGCCATTGAATGTTTGCAGGATTTAACAGATGATAACAATGCAATGTCCCCAAAAAGCCCAATGACCCAGGGACACAAACAGAACTCACTATTTACTTGAATGAGAGATTAGAGTTCCAAGGTGATGAAGGGGCCTAGGTTTCGTCTATCTGTGACTCAGTACCCCATAAGTGTCTAGGTGACCCAAGAATCACTTTGTCCAAGGTCCAACCATCAGAGGTAGAAAAAGACCAAGTGTAGTTAGGCCCGCTCTCTTCAAGGAAATCACATGATCCAACAGAGACCTGTTTTTAGTCACATGGCTACATTCAGCAGCAAAGGAAGCTGGGAAATATTATCTAGCTTTGTCTTGGGGCAAGGGGGCAAATTATGGTGAGGTGGGTAGTCTTTGTCACAGTGTGGACTCTTCATTCTATGCTATGTGCTGTTTCTCTGTTCTATTTGATGTTTTAGAAGAAATAATGTGTTTGATAGCTCACAGGCTTAAAACAAAACAGAATGGAGAAAATTCATGGACAACAGAACACCATAGTGTTCTTTATCCAGCCCTCATCCACGCAAGAAATTTGATGGCTATCTCAGAAACTAGAGAATTGTGAAGACTAAGCATATCAATGGGATCCTTCCCCTTTTCTCTTTCCTTTAGCCTTTGAAATCTCTGTGAGCTCTAATGTTAGCATTTGATTTCTGTGCAGGACTGTTCACAGTAAAGCAGGTACACAGAAATTTATAGGCAATTAAGCAGACCTCCCTGACACATTTTGATTCTTACATGATTCAGTGCCTGCTGACATAAACTGTCTCCTAAATAAAAATATTCCTCCTCCATACAAGAAAATACTGGGGAGGTGCTCTAGTTTCATTTTCTGTTGTTGCAGCAAATACTCTGAGAAAAAGCAACTTGGGGAAGAAGATGTGTTTGACTGACAATCTAAAGTCCAGAACTGTGGGGAAGTCAAGGCAGGAACCTAACCTCTCATCTCTTGTACTGTTTGAGAACTCCTGCCTAGGGAATGGTGCCTCCCACAATGGGCAGAGTCTTCCTTCATCAATCAGCAATCAAGACAGTACCCCCAGTCATCCTCAAGGGTTAACTTGATCTAGGTAATTCCTCATAGAGAGTCTTCCCAGGTGATTCTAGGTGGTGTCACATTGAAACTAACCACATAGAACACTAATAGCATAACCTAGTGTCTTTCTGTATTCTCCTGACCCATAGGATAGGGAACGCAATTAGAGCCCCAGAGGTGAGGAATTAGCCTCCAGTTCAGCTGTATTCTTATCTGCTGAGAGCATGAATGTCCTTCTCATTGACAGTCATTATTTCTAAGCCCATCTATGCTCCCCACACTCTTGAGATGCAGCTAAGTAATGTTATGCAACCCATTTGAAAAGATCCAGAGTGGTTCACAGAATTGGAGATTCTCAGAGAGAACATCTGAGAAATATGTCTGAAAAACAATACAGAGCAGACCCATTACATGACAGCACAAAACAGATAACATCTTCAAATTAAGACAAGGACAGTAATGGCAGGCCAGGAGCCTGTCGGTCAGGGAAGGAAGCAGTGGACTGTTCATGGAAAGGGCTCAGCACAGAGAAGTGTGCTTCATGAAGACAGAGATGGTTAATCAAAGAAATGAGCCAACCAGAAGAAATCATTGTAGAGTGAGAAAGCTAAGCACCCAACATGGAGCCACCAGGGAAGACTCTAGAAAGAACAGACCAGATGCCAGGCATACAGACATGGTCTCTTCTTCATTCTGTCCTCACTGCCTCTTTTTATTACCTGAGTCCAACCAGAAGCTAATGGGTCACGGTGCCTTCTGTAGTCCAGGGAAGTTCACACCAACCAGCAGCATCCCAAATGAGAGATGTTTCATGATCAAAGGATGATAAAAAAGGGCAGCTAAGGAGGCTGGGCATCAAGAACCACATCCACAGCTTGGTCACAAAGAACTTCTCCAGGACCACATGGCTCACTTCAGTACTGGCCACCAACATCCTTCCACCCTCATATATACTCTACAGTCCTTCTTCCCGTGTGCCTGCCATGTGAGGCAAGATGGAACACATCGGATCAGACATGATCATGATAGATAGTGGGAAAGCCAACAGAATCTTTCCCAAAGCCTACAAGATGCCTGAATAAGAGACTCTTTGGTGTAAGAGTCAAGGAATGTGAGAAAAGTGTTCCAAGGACAGAGCATGAGGAGGTTGTACCTTGTCAGGCTGCATTCTTGTCTTCTAAGGGCATGGGTGACTCTCTAGGGTCAGCCATGCCACAAGCCCATGCATTGTCCCTCATACTCTTGGGAAGTGTGGACAGCCATGCTGTTAAGTCATGCTAAGTCACACCACAGGAATAATGAGAATGCTAAATGTAGGCAAATGCTAATTGTAAGCATGGATTTTGTTTTCTTTAATGTGGTTCCCATTCAGTATTCTCAAACAGCATGGAACATCCTGCAACGAGGCACCAGAAAACATATAGCTGATTTCATCTTAGTTCTAGTTTCTGAGCTCTGCCCCTGCATCCTGGTACCATACGAAGGTTGGTTCTATTTTGAGCACTCTCCAAAAATCAATCTTAAAACAAGAATTCTCATAATGAAAACCCACCTCTGTTCTATATTATTCATTCCCAGGCTCATTGTGTGAGACTAAATAGCAATTTATTGGTTCTTCCCCAGCATTTCAAGTGAGTTTTATGCTGTGTCAACCAAAGGGTCTACATTGGTTCTGAAGGGGAATTCATTATAACTGCCTCCATTTTACTTGCAGGATTTTGGAAGAAGGAATGCTCACAACATGTTGTAATTCTGAGAATACACCCATCATGTTGGCTGAGTTAATTAGTGAGGGGCCAACAGGTCACACCAAGTTCATTATCACCAAGTTGATGGGCAGATCCGCTCCCTCTGACCCTGTTTCTGCATCATGAGAACAAATATGATTTTCTTCAGCAAACATATTCCAACAAATACAGATTCCTTTGTGATAATTCTCAGGCCCCAAATGCAAGGTCAAAAGTGTTTAGAATTATGTGACATTTCAATTTCATGAAGAAGCCCTTTGCCCTGTTTTTGGCAGGAAAAGATTTAAGTAGTCACCTTCATGACATCAAGATGGAGGACAAGTTTAGACCTAGCTTGCATTGTATGTTTATGGTGTATAAATAGCATTGGCGTAATTATACTCAACTATTTGAATTTTTTTGTTTTTTCTGAGTCACCAAGGGTCCACTATGTAAAGGCCACTCTTGGGCTTGGAGATGTAGCTCAGCTGGTAGAGAGCTTGCCTAGCATTCCCATCAAGACCCTCAGAAAAACTAGGCATGGTGGCATACAGCTGTTATCCTAGCCCTCTGGGGGCAGAAGGATCAGAAGTTCAAGGTCATAAACTACTACACAGCAAGTGTAAGACTATCTCAAACTACCTGATACCCTGTATCAGCAAAATATAGCCACTCTTTGGGGCTGGCAGCTTCTTTCTTTGAGGATGTTTGTTCACCAGGCAGAGATAAGGCACACAGGGTATGTCATTGTGCTGGCTCCTCACATTGACTTCAGATGGTACTGAGACACACCCTCTTGTACAAGAAGTGCCAAGCATTGTTCTTTGAGTGTGGTACTTTTCATGAGCATGAGACAACAGTGTTCCTATTCCCAAGTATGTACAGTAACTACTCTCTATTTCCCACTTGTGCACATCCTATGAGAGAGACTTGCATTAAAATTGGGTTTCCTGTCTTTGTTTCCATGAAGATAGAATAAGAAAGCTGGGCACAGTGTCCCAGGAGAGGAGACACTTGCAGACCAGGCTGTTGTGGTCATGCAAATATTAGAAAATGTCACTTAGCTGTCAAGTTTAGAGCCTGAATTGTTTTGCTATCCTCAAGGTAGGTGGAACATTATGCATTGAGAATTCCATAAAAGGGGGGATGGGGGATGGGATTGCAATTTGGTCTAGACATCCTTTATAAATGTCATCATTTAAAAATAGACTCTGGGGGTTGGAGAGATGGATCACTGGCTGCTCTTTCAGGGACTCAGATTCAATTTCCATTCCCACATGGTTACTCACAAGCGTCTGTAACTCCAGTTTCAGGGAAGAATCTCACGACTTCTTCTGGCCCCTTTCAGTGTTACATGCACGTGGTACACAGACATCCATGCAGGAAAACAAACATAAAACAAAATGAATTTTAAAAATAAAAATGGATCCTGACACTAATTGCAAACACAAGGTCCACTCATTTCTGCTCTGAGGTCTAAAGTGCAGATAACTACTATCCCAACCCCATATTACCCCATAGTTCGCCATATCCAGAGCAAATTAAACAGTTAACAGATAAAAATCTGTGGGCTGGCTTCTAGATTCTTCATAGTGATTTACTAACATACTTTTTTTAAGGAAAAAATAAAATAAGCTACTGTGTAGAGAGCTTCAGATACATCTTTTTGATCAAGGAGTGGGTAACATGGTGAGAAAACCCTTTACTAGCTTGTATGGGGTTTCTATCTTTGATATCAGCTTAATAAGCAGAAAGACTTATTTGTTTGGAGGATGATAGAATTTCTTCACCTTCAGTTCCATCAAATCAACAGGGTTGGTGAGGGGCTGGATGGTGGAGTTGTTTGGCTTGGGGCTCTCTGCATCCTTCTATTGGTGATCTCATTGAGTTCCTACCCACCATTATTACTCTCAATTTCATTTATTCTTTTCTGCTTTCTTTAATCAACTTTGTCCTTTGATAGCTTTATACATGTATTCCTGTATGCTGGTTGCTCCCACTTCCTTATTTTTCTCCCACCCCATCAGCCACGTCCTTCCTTACAAATCCCTCCCCTTTATTTAATAGTTTTTGTGTTGGCTTAGTGTCATGTGGAATTTAAACAGGACCATCTGTGTGACTCTGAGTTTGGAAGGCTCCATCAAAGCCTGCGGGGCTGGCTCACCAGTAAGTATGAAACTAGGTGATACACCTCCCTCTCCTGTAATCTGCTCATCATCAGTAGGCCAGTGATTAGTTGTAGAGTCTCATGAACCCATTCCCCCTCCATAGCTGCCAGAAAGCACAGCTTCTTTGATGTCATCATTTCCAGTGGTTGTGACATACTTAACAGATAACATGTCAAAACTGCTGTTCTGCCTTCTGGCTTCTGTGTTCTTCCCAGCCCCTACTTATGTTAAAGGAAGAGTCACCACTGATGAGGGATGTCTTCCTGTATGCTGTGAATATATGTTCCTACCATTGGTTAATAAAGAAGCTGCTTGACTATGATAAGACAGGATGTAAGCCAGGTGGGAAACCCAAGAGAGATACAGGAGAAGAAAGTCAGAGTTAGGACAGAAGCTTCCAGCTCCCGGGGGAACAAGATGTAATGGAACACAGGTAAGCCACAAGCCACGTGGCAAGATGTAAATTAATAGAAATGGGTTGAATTAAGGTGCAAAAGCTAACAAGATGCCTGAGCCATAGACTGAACAGTTTGTGATTAATATAAGCCTCTATGTGTTTATTTGAAGCAAAGCAGTTATGGGACACAGAAAAACTTCTAGCTACACCACCACATTGTCTTAGGGACTGTTATTCCAGCACCTCCTCTGACCTGCTCACAGAAAACTCCATTTCTCTCCTACTTTAGAATAAAATATTAGTCTATATCTGATGTTGGTGTCTAGGAGATGAGTCTACCTTGGTGAGTTCAGGCACTAGCAATGTCCACTCTGCACATTTGCATTAGAACAACTTCTTCTTACATTCTCTGTGTAAGATGAGACACTTGCAATGAGAGATGCAGAGCTTGTGGATCCCATTGCATCTACCAAGGTGGGCTTTATGGAAGAACACGAGCTGGGCAGTTCACATAGCATTCAAATGGTCACTGCCTTTGAACACAGACAAATTATATCACATAAGAATGTTACTCCAGAGTGATAGCCATTCTCACTTTTCAACAAAAACCTTACTTGTGGATTTAACAAGAGATGTCTTGATTTTTGGAGGCTCATAACTAATTCTATTTTTCTTTCAAAGCGTGAGTGTTACAGACCTGGCATTTCAGCTGTTGACCTTCATGTTAAAGTGTCTATTTTCTTTTCATTCCACAATTTTTCTTCCTTTTGAATTGTGGGCCCCCACAATGTTATAACATACCACAACCACATATAAATAAGGGAAAGGAAATTATTCATTTATTGAGTGATATCTGAAGTCTGGTAAAGAAATATTCTAATATAATGAAAAGAATATTCTCTACACATAGACCTTACACAAAGTAAAAAAAGAAAAGCATGATATTCCTCCATGGTGAATATATAAACTATGGTTTTTTCAGTCAATGAAATAATATATAGCACTAAAAAAGAATGAGTTGTCTAGCCATGACCATCTTTTGTAGAACATGTGAGACGTTGCTGAGGGAAAGAATGTGATCTGTAAAGGCCATGTGCTGTGTTACTCAAACTACATGACGCTGTATAAAAGATAACCCATAGCAACAGCTGACCCAAGCTATTGGGAGCTCACTGACTCTGCACTGGCAGCTGGAGAACCTCCGTGGGACTGAACTGGGCCCTCTAAATGTGGATAACAGCTGAATGATGTGGACAGTTTATGGGGGCTCTGGCAGTGGGACCAGAATTTGTTCTTAGAGCGTGAGCTGGCTTCTCAGAACCCATTCCCTACAGAGAAACACTTTGTTCAGCCTTAATACTGAAGGAGGAGGCTTGGTCCTACCTCAGTTGGATATACAAGACTGTATTAACTGATCCTGAGGGTCCTTACTCTCTCTGAGGAATGGATGGGAGGATGGAGTGGGCGGAAGTTGGGAGATGACAGGGAAAGGGGAGAGGGGGGAAACAGCGAAGGGTATGTAAAAAAAAAACTTTTAAATAAAAAAGATAAAACCAGGAAGGCAATAAAAACATCAGTAATGGCAATGGTCAGGATGAAGTTGTAGGTGGAGTATAGTGTTTGGGGATGGTAGAGTTGTTCTGTAGGAAACTTTGATGGAGGTCTGGGATTTGATGCATTTGTTAGACACACAGACCCTGGCAGGACAATGAGCCTTGGCACCTGCTGTGTGCCACATCCAACCTGTGAGGCTCAGAACCTCACTAAGGAATAGCACCCTGTTTTATGAGCACAGACCACTCTCACTGGCATTTGAAATGTTGGTTAGGACCCCAATCAGTTCTGTCCTTCTTGACAGACCGGAGGCCTCATAGGTGCTCAGTAGCAGCGGAACAAATGAATGGGCGACGCGCTTCTTAACCACCTACCATGAAGGTCTCCTAAAGTTTGATTTGGGGCATGGTAAGCAGACCAGCTGAAGTAGCTTCTTTGCTTCTTTGGGCATGGTAAGCAGATTCAGGAATCAATGTAACGAGCTTCCTCTGATGGGTGGTACATGTGGCCACTTTCCCTGGCTTTCATTCCTATCCCAGGCCCCTCCCCCTTACTCACCAACCCTTAGCAAAGTCACTTTGCCTTCACAAGGGAGAGTGTTCTTGTTCCAAGTAGAAACCTGCGCCAGCATCCACTTTGTTTATTCAAGAAAACAAAGACAATCAAACTTTGGACATCCAAATGGTTAATTAACATCCCAAGGTGTGCCATTAATTGAAGCAATTACCTAAGAGATGCATTCCATCTGCTGTTAGCTAAACCTATAAAAAAAATTTAATCAAGAACAATTTGTTATTTAATATTGGGCCTTTTATATTCCTCGCTCATACTAAAGAAAACCCCATTAAAGAATCTAATTTACTTCAGATTACGCTCACCTTTACAAGAATTGAAATCAAATCTTGTCAGGTAACAGTACAAAAACTGGAGAGTTAAGGCTAGAGAAGCAGCCTTAGGTCAAGAAGGCAAGAGGTCAAAGGTCAGACTCTTCCAGGTCTTCTCATCTGCTTGGAAAAGCTGTATTTATTCAGTTGATGCGTGCTTATCCAGAGTGTAGCACTAGAGTCCCCTGGCATCTGACCTGAGAGCACCTGATCCCTCTCCACTTTGACATGATATCTTCTTGCATATGCAGTATATGCAAATTTATGCAAATTGAACTCCACTTACAATGGCAGTGTAGTAGAAACAATATTGAACTGTTTTAAATCCCTGTTCTAATTATAAATAGAAGTTCTCATCTATAAGTGGGGCCAGATATGCAACAGATGCTTGCAATAAAGGGAAAGGGCTTTAGATGATCCCGTTTGCTGACATCAGCTCTGGAAGGATGGATGAGTATTATGTAGTCACTCTGTCTCGACCTGTATATATGTAAGTACATGTATACTCATTTGTGGATGAGCATTTATGTATGCATTTGTGTGGGATGTACATGGTTTGCTTTGCTCTGCTGGAGTAAAGGGCTAACCTTTTGTTGCTGAGTAGCTAATTTGTTGGTTGGGTTTTTTGTGTGTGTGCCAAGGTTCAAACTTAAAGACCTATGAGCATCAGAGAAGGGAGCTACTTCCTCACGTATTATATTATATTTTGTTTTATTGAGGGGGTAATGAATTAAGTTTTTGTATCTTGAAATAGAATCTCACTCTGTAGCCCAGGGTGGCCAAGAGTTCACCATGTAGCCAAGGCAAGGCTTAATCTCAGGGTGTTTTCTATGTCAGCCTTCTGAGTGCTACATGGGGCTCCCAACCATTGCTTGTTAGCAGTTACAAAGTAAGTCTAGATGTTACAGTAAAAATTGGAATCCATTACCAACCCTTCCATGAACAAGAAGAGAGGTAGACAGCCTTTAGGCCAAGCTTGCAGAGCCCAGATTAAAAATCTGTCCTTCTCTGTGGATAAAGAAGGAGTCACCTCACTTTGTCTTCAGAGCCTCATTCCCACAATTTATGATGACTCAATAATCATCAAATGGCTGAGGAACTAATGGATGAGCCTCATTAAAATTAAAATGTCGAGGTTAGCTGCTGGAAAATAAAAGGGAGAATATAGCTTCTCTAAAGAGAAGGGGACAGGAAATTTTTTCACTGAAGGTTTTAAAAGGCAAGAAATCGAAGAAATAAAATACTTCAAAAATCCTCTGCAAAGAGAAAGCAAAAGCACATAAAATAAGACAGTCATGAACTGAAATGTGCAAAATCCAATAAAGATGATTAAGCTCTTCAGTTAAAAGACGTGCATTGTCAAGTGGGGAAAAATGTTGAAAGGTAAGGACTCCAAGAGATTGGAAAGAAAAGACTGGAAAATTATATAGGAAACAAATCCTAGCAGAAAGGAAGTTGGTATAGATGCCAAACAACCATACAAAATCAGATTTAATGCTGCAAGAAGTCTACATCAAGATAAAGAGGTCACCGTCCCACTGCTGGGCTGTCTGCAGACGAGCATCCTCCAGACTCGGCGTTGCATAAATATTTAACCAGAAGCAATATGCTTTGCAAACTTCTTTTTCCTTGAAAAATAACTTCATTAAGCAGGAAGAGGGAAGTTAAACTACAGAGCTGGCTGGTGAGAACTGCCCTCGGAGCTTATTCTCATGAAACCTGAAAGGCAGCTCAACATCCATTCCGAATAGTGCCTTGATTGATGGACTCTAGATCTTGCCTGAACTCCTGGAGGACACTTGGAGTGCACCTCACTAAATACCCCCTTAGCCAAAAGTCCAGGGGCAGTGGGTAGGTCTTCAAACATTTTTTTCCTTGCAAGAATCTTCAAAATACAAGGCTGTAAGGGTTTGTGCATTTTCATTTCTGCTTAATAGGTTTGGGCTCCTTTTTTTCATCATCATCTAATAACTAAGTATCTTACTATAGCCCAGGCTGGACTCAAACTCACAAAGATGTCAGGTATGTTCCATCCATTTGGTTAATATGTCTGCATCATATGTCCCTTTCCCAAGTACACAGATGGAAGCTGAAGATAAAATCTATGCAAGTCATGTGTGCTCTCAGCCTTTGGGAGCATGGGATCTGGTGAGAAAAGCACCTTGTAATCAAATGATTACAGAAGTGAGCGTATAATACTGTCTATGACAAGTGACATGTGAGAATATAAGGAGCAGAGAGCTACAGGAAGTAAAGACTGGTTCACTAAAGGAAATCTGAAGCTGAAGAACCTTCTCCTGGGATGGAGGGATACATGTTCACACAGGTACATGTGCATGTATGTGGACAGATGCCAGCCTTATTCCAGTGTTATTCCTTAGGAGCCTTCCATTTTAGTTTTTAACCATATTTTTATTAATTCTTTGAGAATTTGAATCAGTGTATTTTTGGGTTTTTTAGAGATGAAATTCTTCTTATTATTCATTATCATGCATTAAACGGGGGAAGGGTTCTTAGCATGGCAGCATGGCACACAGCAATGCAAAGATAACACATGTAAGCATAGCATTCACTAGATTTCACACAAAGAAAAGCAAACTCCACCACAAAGAGAAGCACAAACCGCATTATATGAGCTCTGTGGAACCCCGATAAAATAGAGGGGCCTGGGGGAACGTTGCTTAGATCTCCTCATCGCCAGCCTCCTTGTTGAAGGTGGTCATGTCGATCTTCTCGGGAAAGATGATATTGACTGCCAGCTCCTCACCGCTGTTGTAGTGCAGCAGCAGGTTCTTCTTCCGCAGCATGTGACTGTAGCGCAGGTTGGACACCCAAGCCTCATACTTTTTGAGGAAGATGATGGCCACGGTGCCCAGCACTACCAGGTTGGTGAGCACACCCAGAATGGTGAAGCAGATGGCCTGTCCCTCGGTGAGGAGAGGGGTACTCTGGTTGAGCTCTTTCAGTGTATTTTCAACATATTCTCCCCTCCCCAAGCCTTCCCCCACAACCAACTTTCTAATTCTTCCCATCCAAATTTGACATTTCTTGGGTTTTCTTTCCCCCACTGAGTCCAGCTTATATGTTACCCAGCTAGTATAGGGGTGGGGTCTGCCCTCACATGTGATCAACCAACCATGAAGGTAAATAATTAATGGAAACCGACTCTCTGTCCCTCAACAGGAATGCCACATATTCTGGGTGCTTCCATGAATCTTCTGAATGTTCTACAATAAGCCCAGTCCTCAGTTAGTGATGGGATTTTTTTTCCTCCCTCCCCACTCCCATGTTGAGAATTGTCTGGCTGGAGCATGAGCAGGTCTTTTGGATGCTGTGGCAATGGCTGAGCTCATTAGTGCAGCTGCCTTACTGTGTCTAAGAAGCACTGTTTCCTTGAAGTCATCTACCACCACTGGCTCAGGTGAGCATAGAGACCCACCTGTAATTCCAGTGCTCAGAAGGCAGAGGTAAAGAACCACCAAATCAATATGGCTAGCAAGACTAGCTACATTGGCAAGCTGTGAGTTTCAGAGAGAGACCCTGCCTCAAAGAATAAGATGGAGAGTAATCAAGAAAGACTCCTAATGTCTGCTTTCACACATGTGCATATATGTATGCACATGCATCCAAACATGTACACACACACATACACACAAACACCATGCCACACACATATACATATGAAGAAAAATTATTAAACAGAAACTACATGTTAAATATACAACTCAGCACACCTCAGTTCATCAGCCTTAAAGAGTTCTACTTGGCAGAGTAAAACATCCATAAAATGATAATGACAGGTAAATTTTACACTCAAAATTGCAAAGTACTTTCATAGCTTTTAAATTACAGAAAAAGAGATGATTCTCCATGCTGATTTCGGTAACTTCCCCCATTCTTCTGCTCTCCAGTGTTGTAGTTTGTGAATAATATACAGTCTAAGTTGGTGCATTATCTTAGAGGACTATTCTGAGATTCTTAATTCATTCAACAAAGTTCTTCTGAGAATTGACGATATTCCAGGTACCTGCATTTGTCTTTGGTGCAGCGTCTACCTGAGTATCATGACAATTGCTACCCTGGGGGAAATTCAAACCAATTTACTGTAGCTCAAGACTAGCATTGAACAAACTTAAATTATCAACAGAATGAGAAATGGAAGGTATCCATGGCGACATGGAAGGAAAGCAAGGAGTCATTTCATATTTAAAAAAAAAATGCTGGGAGAGAGCCAGAGAATGCAGAAAACATGGTTTTAACAGTGTTTCTGTCTGAATATTAGGGTTGCTACCTACTTCTGGGTGCTACCATGAATCCTCTAAATGTTCTACAATAAGCCCAATTCATCTTTTATCCCTAATGTAAGAAAATAGCTGCTCATTTATTTGGACTGGGGAGGAAACATTATCAATTGCCAAGCTAATAGCCACATCTCCCTCTTATTTGCTAAAAGGGAACTGCTTTGATGCTGGGGAGATGGCTTAGCAGATCTAGCAAAGCACTTTCTAGTCAAGCAGGAGGACCTGAGTTTGATCCCCAGAACCTATGCAAAAAGTTATGCATGGTGGTACATCCTTGCAACCCCGACTCAGGGGAGAAAAAATGAGAGGATCCCTCAGGGCTCTGTAGCTAGACACACTGCCAGACTTGGGGACCATAATCACAGTCCTTGGAAACAAAGTCGGTGCAAATGTCTGCGACCTGAGATAGCTCCAGGACACATTTTTTTCTCTTATTATGCTGAAGTCTGAGTTAGCATATCAGCAGGACAGTGTTCCCTATCTGAAGGCCAGTGCCTGTTGTATCCTTGCTTATCTGCTAAAGATAGCAAAAGAGTTACCTTTGCTATGAAAAGACACCATTTCTTATAAGGGAAAACATTTAACTAAAGCATGCTTACAGGTTCAGAGGTTTTTGGGGTTTTTTTTTTTTTTTTTTTTTTTTGTGTGTGTGTGTGTGTGTGTGTGTGTAAAATAAGCCCATGGATAATTTCATATGGTCAAAGACTAAATAAAAGGTCCTGTAAGATCAAGAAAATTAAATGCCAACTCTTATACTAAAAGTTGACAAGATGTTTGTCCTAGTATTAATACTGTTCTATTGTTGTGAAGGGACACTATGACCAAGGCAACTCTTAGAAAGCAATTCAACTGGGGTTTCAGAGGATTTGTTCATTATCATTATGGTGGGGAGGGTGCTGGCAGACAGGAAGGCATGGTGCTGGAGCTGAGAGAATTACATCCTGATCCACAAGCAGAGAGAGGAGAAACAGAGAGAGAGAGAGAGAGAGAGAGAGAGAGAGAGAGACAGGCAGACAGACAGACAGACAGACAGACAGACAGACAGACAGACAGACAGACAGACAGAGACAGAGAGAAAGAGAGACAGAGAGGGAGACTGACTGGGACCTGGCATAGAATTTTGAGACCTCCAAGCCAACTCCCATTGGGACACCTTCTCTAACAAGGCCACACCTCCTTTGAGAAGGCCACACCTCCAAATCCTTCTCAGACATCTTAGAAATTGAGGACTAAGCATGCACATGTATGAATCTATGGAGGCTATTCTCATTCAAACCAACACAGTGTTTCTCCAAAGAAGATATGAAATATAATCAAAAAATATGTGAAAAAATTCAACATCATGAATCATTCATGAAATGCAAGTCAAAACCATAAAACGATTCCATCTCAGATCCATAAGGATGTGGTAAGAGGGGTGGAGAGCAGAAGATATCTAGAGAGCTCCTCAAGAAAACTAAAATCAGAAGGAAAGAAAACTTTCTTCTCCTACAGACAAAGTGGCCTGGTGTCTGAGAAACTCTACACATCTCACTGCTGAAACTGTTAGAGAAGTTCAGAAATAAGGCAAGGGTCAAAACAAGCACCAATAGTTGGCTATCTGGGAAAATTAGAAAAAAGAGAGCCAATTTACAGTAACATTCAAGCAAAATATTTTCAGATAAATTGAACCAAGGAGATGAAAATTCTGTGCACTGAAAATTTTAAGACAGTAATAAAAAGATTTAAGGGAACAAAAGAAATGGAAAGGATCCCATGCTCATGGGTTAGGGAATTTATCATAGTTATAATGGCCACGTCATCCAAAGCAATCAAAAGTTTGCAGTTACCCTGTCAGAATTTCAACAATCTTTTCTCCAAATGTTTACAACAATCCTGAAATTCATATGGGTCCTAAGAGGACCTCAGGTTACCAAGGAGAGCCTGAATATTAAGAACAAAATTAAGAACCACGCACCCCTGACATTTGTAAATTGTTAAATTGCATCATTTCTTTCTGATCCAACATTTTCTCCCTCCAAAGAATCAAAGGCATGTCCACACGAGGGTTTACACTTGAGTTTTCAAGTCAGCGCTTCCTAGAACAAACACAGTAGGGCAGCCCAAATGCCATTAAGTGATTGAATATACAACTAGACTGTGTATATCCACATAATTTAAGCAATGAGAGTCAACCTTAAAACCTTCGTGTTAGGATTTGGAGAGTTGGCTTAGTGGTTAGGAACACCGGCTGTTCATTCCGAAGACCTAGATTTAGCTTCAAGCACCCACACAGCAGCTCATAGTAATCTGTAAATCCTGTTCCAGGGGATCTAGTTATCACTTCTTTTCCCCATGAGCAACTACACTGCCATTCACATACATGCAAAGAGAAACACACATATTCACAAATAAAATTATTAAACATTTAAAACAACACACTAAAACAAAGTAACAAGTCAGAAAACTATTGTCATGTTTTCTATAATTGTGTGTGTGTGTGAAATTATCAAAAATTCCAAGCCACATTGAAAAAGCTATAAAGCATTTAAAAAGAATTAACTACAGAGGAACACTAGCCAACTTTAACATGAAAGATTCTCTCCAAACTGGATTGTGGTGATTACTGTGAAATTTTGTATGTTCAGTAAAAGGCACTGAATTGTGCTTTTTAAATGGGCCCATTTATTCCATGTAAATCATATCTAAAAGGACCCATTAGCTAGCTGATACATAGCCCAACTAAGCCTGGTCCCTGGTGGTAGCAGGATTTTTTTCTCCAAGATCAGGTGAAAGGAATATAAACCCGAGTTTTAATTTGATTGGAATTTGTATTTAAGTTATGCAGGAAAGCCCACCATGTTGCCCTTAATGAAGTGTCTCAAATGTGACTTCAGTGCACATTTAATGTATGTCTAATGAGATTCTTTGGCCAGCTAATTATTAAGCATGTTTAATGAGGTTTAACAATCGCATACAGATGCATAGAGCTTTTTACATAGATTTTTCCTTATCAAAATACCCTTAAGATAATGGATTTATCCCACATAGATTGTCTTTGAGAAGAAAAAAAATCATTAGATACTCCTGCAATAATGGTGCTTATATTTCTAACAGTTATTAAAAACCTATCCTATTAACATATGTAAGTCATTACTATTGACATTACATATGGATTTTGTGATTCCAAGTGACTATAATATTTTAAACAGATTCAGGCAAAATGGGCAATTTTTATGAAGCCTACTTTATTTTAGAAAAGAAACAAGGAGAAAAATCCCAGCTTTGTGTTTGGGGCAGACAGGAACAAGCCTGCAGGTCATTATAAGACAGATTTTACAGAAATGTAGCCATCTAGAGGCAAAGCCTTAGTCAAAAGGAGATTTATCTTCTTGAGTAATGTAGACCGGGCATTAGTGTAAATTCTTTTGATAGGAGCCTGAGAAAATTATAGTCAATGCTGTGCCTCTGACAGGCAAGGACTCAGGTCCTACACTTGCCGTTGGTTTCTATGGAAATTGTGACAGGCAGGTCATGTCGCTGCACCCCAGTGCCTTTAGTTCCTCCTTTCAAACCTCCTTAGATCTGAAAATGAGCAGGCTTGCCCCTTCTCCCTCTTTAATTCCCAAGCTTTAATTTCATTAGCATTCTTCCTATGGCATCATAGACACTGTGGCGCATACTCCCGGCTCCATTCTCTTCTTCTGGAATTGCTCTTATGAATTCTAACTTTTAAATTATGTTTTGCTACAAGCCAGTGTAGAGTTTCATTTTTGACCTCTGTCTGGTCACATACCTTATCCAATGGGTGGGAAAATGAAGTGGTCTTTATAGACCTCATTCACACACACACACACACACACACACACACACACACACAAAGATGGCACAAATGAGTTGGTCTGGATGGTGTGACATCTTTTCTAATTCAATTTATTTTTTTTCTGTTTTATCTAGAGCCTTCTCTCTACACATTGGCCAAGTAGTAGCTCTTATAATGTAGACTTTGCTGTTTTGATTTGAGTCCTCTATCCCCTAAAAACAGAAACTTACTTGTATAAAAATAGTGTTTGCAGGCTGGAGAGATGATTGAGTGGTTAAGAGCCCTTGTTACTTGTACAGAGGACCTGAACTCTGCTCCCCGTGTCCAAATTGGGTAGTTGATAACAGCTTGTAACTCCAGTCCCAGGGGATCCACCACCTTCTTGGGCCTCTATGGATACTTATTCCCACATATATATAACACACAAACATATGTAGATATAACACATAAATAAAAATGAAATCTAAACAAATTATCTCTTTTCACCCATATTATATTTTTGTTTATTTCAGAGTTTCTCCTCCTCCTCACAGATTCAATTCCCACCTCTCTATCTGTCTGTCTGTCTGTCTGTCTGTCTGTCTCTCTCTCTCTCTCTCTCTCTCACACACACACACACACACACACACATGCACACACACACATACACACACACACACACACACACACACACACACACACACACACACACACACACACACACACACACACACATACACACACACACATACACACACACATACACACACACACATACACACACAATGTATCCAGTAATGAGATAGGAATACAGCATTGTGCAGAGAGTCTGTGGTAGAACACGTTTGTTTTAATTTTTAACAATTATCTGTATTGTATTTACTTCTTTCTTCTATCTCCTCCCTCCAGCTCCTCCTGCCCTGCCCTGCATCCATGGACTTTTATTCCTTACTATTGAATCTACAGAGTCTCTTTGGTGTTGCTCCAGTATGGAGGAGATCACTTGATATTAGATGACCTATCAGGATGCTTGTCCCTGCAGAAGACTACCTCTTCCTCTCTCGGTAGTCATTAATTGCTTGTAGCTCTTCAGCTAGGCATGGCCCCTCGTGATACTCACCATGTTTATATTGGCATATCAGCTGGGGTTGCCATTGCTCAGGTGTTATTTCATGGGTGCAGCATCCCTATCACATATGGAAAACACTATCTCAGAGCAGATGTCCAGAAACTCTGGCTCTTACCATCTTTCTGAGAGCTCTTCTTCAATGTTCCCTGAGCCTTAAGGTGTGATGTTTATGTTGGACATGTGTCAGCTGAGGATGGGCAGTTATTCTTGCCATTTTGAACAGTTGTTGCTTTTTGTAATCATGGTCTAAATGACCAACGTGAGCAGTTTATCAGAAGGGGGAATAAGCTGAGGAAAGAATAGAACCTTTGCTGAAATGGGGGGTGACCTGCTTTTGGACTATGGGGTATGATGATGATCATTCACACTATGCCATAAGGGAAGTCTGCAGTGGTCCACCCTCATCTATTTGGGATCCAGAACAGGAGACAGATACTCTTAACAGTGACAAATGAGGACCTGGAGAAATGTTCAGTGGTTAAGAACATTGACTTTTCCCCCAGAAAATCCAGGTTTGATTCCCAGAATGTACGTGGTGGGTTATAAACACCTGTAACTCCAGCTCCAGGGGATCTGCGCCCTCTTCTGGTCTCTGTGAGCGCTGCATATACACAATGTATAGGCATACATGCAGGCAAAACACCCATAGACATAAAATAAAAGTAAATACATCTAAAAATGACAAAGGGGATACAAAAGTAAGACCACTGCTGCCTGGTTCCATATTCTGTGAAAGCAGAAAAGGCATTGGAATGGAGGGAGAGGTGGTTGGTTGATGGCCACAGCAAACTGGAGGTGCTCAGTGGTCAGAGAAACTTTAAGAGTCTATGACAATGAGCTGAGACATCAACACGGAACTTCTAAGTCATTATGGCATCCAGTCTCACTTGGGGCACAGCTGGGAATCTATGAGACATTGTGTGTTGTTGACCTTACAAGTCACAGTTCCTATGGAACTACTTCCTGCTTCTTGAAGTGTGTATGTGTGTATGCATGTGCATTTGTGTATATATATGTATTAATGTGTGTGTGTGTGCCTGTGTTGGCTTAAACATGTTATGGAACATGAGCAGAGGTCAGAATACAAATTACAGAACTCACTTCTCCCCACTCAACATATCAGGTTTGGGATCAAACTCAGGTCCTCAGTTTTAGTGGTAATCGCCTTTACCTACTGAACCACCTGGTTAGCCCACCATCACTTCCTTTTAATCTTCCTTAAGCACCAAACACCATTACATCTTTTTGTCTGACTTGAGTTTCTTGGCTTGCCTTGTATATGGACTGATCTATCTTGGACTATGTTGGTGAGTGTATAAGTATACCGGCCTAGATGGGCCTAATAGGATCATCTTTGAAGACACCCACCCTGCTGAATTGCAATCCATGATAAACAATCCAGAATCTAAAGCTGAGGCTAAGGTCTAACCTCCTCTGGTGATTTTCACCTATCAGTATATTTGAGGACCACTACAAATACATGAAAACTTACTGCTGCCTGTATCTCCCTCCACGGGGGCAGGGGGGAGCCTCATATCTCAGACAGGAATTGAGTATGGCTTGCTGATGTTTAATCAGCCTGAGTTTCAAATCATTCCCACGGTCTCCAACCTTAGGAGTCCCAGGATCTCAGAAAGATACAATGATTTGGCTTTGATGTGCCTGTGGTTTCTTACATAGTGAAAAAGCTTTTGGATGGAGCTGGAGTCGCCAATCCTGTTGGTAAATTAGAGCAAACCTGTAACCTGGTGTTACTGAACCCATGACCTTGGGCTATCCAGCTGAGAGAATCCGCCATAGATGCTTTGTTGACTGCATATGGCTTGCAACCCTCCTGCAGAATCTAGCTTAATTAAATTAAAAAATAAAAAATGAAAGCAGCAACAGAGAGTGATGATGTGAACATCCCACTGAAGGAAGACCTTGCTGATGATGATGCTGCACTGAGCCAAAAAATGGGGGAGTTTAGTGACTATAAATCTATGACTCATTATACACACCAGGCCTCATGGATTTGATGAGATGTTCTTAATGTAGCTGAGAAATGTGGGGACATGGAGCTGTCTGCAAGAATCTACCAGTGGTATGGATTGCAACATGGAGCAAAGTACCTTGAGAATAAGGCCATGGCATAGATTATTGGTTGAAAATGGGACTTGATTCGAAGTGACCTCACAGTGGATTCAAGAGTTAAATAATGGCATGTGCTTCAGCCTGACAGGCCAGAAAAGCTTGATCATCCTGCCTGGGTTTGACAGTTGCAGTGAAGCAGGAGCTAGGGAGATAGATCCATGATGTGCCTTTCAGCAACCTTGGAGGAGGCTCTTTGCAGGGATCTTCATCCAGGTGACACTGGGCTTCTTGATTTGCCTGAAGAAAATAACTGGAGGATGAGCCAGCATGAGACAGAGTTGGAGTTTATTATGAAAATTGCATATGTACTGAGTTCATATGTGCAGGTGCCCTGCTGTGTCCGGAAAATACTGCTTCTTTGTAGTTATCCACTGCCTCTGGCTTTTACAATCTTTCTGATTCCTCTTCTGCAATGATGCCTCATCCTTGAGAGGAAAAAGTACAGTATAGATATCCCATTTAGAGTTCAGCATCCTGCAGTCTCTTATTCTCTACAACCTGAACACTTGTGGGTCTCTGTGTTAAGCACCATCTGTTGCAGAATGGACCTCTCTGATGAAGGTTGAGAGATGCTTTAATTGATGATGTAGCTTTAGGAGTGGTTTCATACTGTGTCCATTTAACAGGATGATACTCGTAGGTTCTCAACAAGGGACTATGACCTGTTTGGCCACAGGTCCCTGCCTCCAATAACAATGCCAGGAACTGTTTTCAACTCATGGAGCATGGCTTAAATCTAATTAAAACATTTATGCCATTTAAAATTCATCTTTAAAATATCTTTCTATAAGGGACACCTCTACATCAGTGAGTTTTGCAATCAACTGGAATTGTGGACTCTGAGCTTCTGAGAGGCTCCAACCAGACTCTGAAGTGAGGAGCTCTGTTCCCTTCCAATGTCCCCTTAATGTTTCTTGTCTTTCTATGTGACTTCCAAGCTTGGCTATGGATGCAATAATGGTTCTTGTTTTGTTTGTCTTTAAGCATGATCCTGAGAGGGGTAAACATTATGGCGCAAGTCAACCAGACCTGAGCTTTTCAAATGCGTTTCTGCAACATGGCTATACTTCTTGTGATAGCCTCCTCATTGACAATTCTTAGGATGGACAGCAGGAATGTGGCTGGATCTGTGGTGCATGTTGGTGATGAAGGCAGCAGGCACCCTGAAAGATGTGAGACTGGCATAGGCAAGAAAAGACAGGTGATGATTCTGGGGCTTGGGACTTTCTCAGTCAAGGAACTAAATGGGTACCACTTTCATCATCTGGCATGCTGATAGATGGTTTCGGGAAAAGCATTTGAACCCAGAAAGTATGAGACCCCCCCAGCAGTGATGCAACTGAGGCAGTGGAATATAACACCAGAGTTCACAGGAAGTAGACAAGCCTGGAACCATACAGAATATCAGTGTCTCTAGGTTGGCTGAGATGGTCCTCCCAACTCTTTGTCTCCTGCAGCAAGGCCACCTATCCAGCTCACAAACAATTGGGAAGCATGCAGTTGCCCTGCTGTATCATGCATGCCTGTAATTAGGACGGTGGAGAGCAAAGCCAGCTTTCACCATTGCTAACAGATTTCTCTGCCTGAACTGGGTGTTCTGCCTTCTTAGCATCTTGTTCAAAGAACTGAAGAAGCTCACACAGATAACAAGCTGCTAAGGAACTTTATTCACAAGCAAAATGATAATATTGGTTGAGCCACAGTACTCAAGAATCCCTGGTACAGCTCCCAGCTTCTTTTTACAGGACCAAGAGAAAGAGTCAGTTGCTAGTGACGGGTTATAGGTGATGCTTTGATTTTGATCAGCAGGCCTTGGTATATAAACCTCTATTAACTGAATATGTTCTTCCCACAATGCATCTGATTGTAATTATAGGCTTACACAATCATTCATGGGCAAAATATTGTAAATAGAGGGCTTTCCCTAAAAGTTTACACAGAGTATATACTTTATCTTGCTGTGCAAGCATTCAAAATTGGGTCAGGCTGGATTGGCCCACTGTGTCTAATTCCCAGATATGTTTGAATCTAAACCATGACTTCCTGAAGGGTAGAGCCACTTTCTGCATTGCTTAGAGTGGGATGTGCATGGAATGTGATGCAGGTAGGGGAGTCCCACGTTGATACATCCATTTCTAGGACAGAGTTGTAAGCATAGCTCAAATGGAGCAGTCTTGGGTTGCTAAGCTTTGCCTGTGTTTTGTATTTGTTACTTTTCGCTGCTGTGATAAAACACTATGACCAAGGCAGCTTATACATGAAAGAGTTTGTCTGAGCTTATGGTACCAGAGGGAGAGTCCATAACCGTGAGAGAGATCTGGTAGCAAACAGCTGCAACAAGATGCTGAAAGCTCACATCTTCACCCACAAATGGGAAACAGAAAGAGCAAACTAGAAGGAGGTAAGACAATAAACTCTCAAAGCTCACCCCCCAGTGATGTATTTCCTCTAGTCAGGCTCTGCCTCTTAGAGGTTCCATAATGTTTCCCCAAACAGCGCCACCTTCTGGTGGCCAAGTGTTAGAGTACATGAGGCTGTGGGGAGCATTCTTAAACTGCCATAGATTACCTGCCCTAAAACCTTGATTAGAAAGAGGGTTTAAGGATTATTGTCCTTTTCTTCAAGGCTTATGACCTTCATCTGACTGTCACTTTCTCTGGTGTGAGGACAGTGGTAGTTCAGTCTCAGGAAGTAGTGAAGAAGCTTGACTTCTCCCTCTACAGTACTCCCAGCTCAAGACAGAGAAAGATGGCTGACAGCACATTCCCTTGGTCCGTGGCCCAGGGAGCTACATGGCTGACTCAGCCCTGAATTGATTTAGCTGAGTCTCCCGGAGTGATCTTCATGGCATTCACCCTCCTTCAATTAGTGTGGGCTGCAGACATGCAAATTCATTTTTATATTAGCCTAAGAAAAACATAATTAAGAAGTTGTCTGCTGAAAAAGAGGAAAAGAGAACATAATGTCTTCAGGGGCCAAATTGAAGATGACTTTTGCACTTGGCACTGTTGGGGATTAGCCACGCCTCGGCAAGCTCATTAGCATAGACGATCAGGTCCTGGTTCTGGCCCCAACATGGGACTTGCTGAAATCCTTGAGGCTGGCAGGTCCCAAAAAGGCTGCGGCTCTCAGCAAGGCCCACTTTCAAAAAGCACAGCCTCGGAGCGACCCTTTGATGTTTATTAATTCTGTCTGCCCTTCCCAAACCAATTGAATTAATTCCTTAGTCTCATGAACCGTAAAACTGATACGCTTCTCCGGGCGTACGGAAAATTCTGTCGCCTTTGACAATTTGACATGCATTTTTCTGTAGCAATTGAAAAGTAGATGAGAGCCCCGCTTGGTTAAAGGCTGCAGGCAGTGCTTCCCCCTGGCTTCAAAGAGTAAGACTTCACGCCATCAGGAAGGACCTATCAACACCGATTAAGTACTCATGCCATGTTCTGTGGCACTGCTGTTTGCAGGGTGTGAGTGAAGTAGAAACTTCCTTTAAGAACCATTGTCAACATCCACAGCTGTCGGCCTGTGATCTGTATCAGCATGCTTACCAGCCGTTAGTCATGTTATTAGTTTCCTTATGAATTGCTGCATTTAGTGTTTCTGACACAAAGAGCAGAGCTTTCTTTTAAACAAGATTGGGCTGGAGGCATGATGGTTCAGCAGGTGAGAGTGCTTGTCTTAGAGAGGGCCAGAGTTAGGTTCTGAGCACCCACATGGCAGCTCATGGCCCCCTATAACTCCAGCTTCAGAGGATTTGACACCCTCTTCTAGCCTTCAAGGACACCACAGTCACAGGTACACATGTACACACACACACACACACACACACACACACACACACACACACACACACACTGAAAAAGGTTTAAAAGGAAAAGAGATAAAGGAAATTCAGTTCTTATTCCCTTATACCTTGAGTTTCTTACAGACTTCAGCTTCAGCTGTTGGGTTTGGGTAGGGATTGCTGCCTGATGCATGACTTACATGGTACTATTCTAGAAGCTTCTAAACCAAGATCCCAGACTCAATATATCCTTGGATAATTTTGAATCTCTCCATTCAAAGAAGGTTGGGCTCATGGAGAGCTGCTGCTTCCCCTCCTGAATCAAAGCCTGGACATCTGAATCCCAGCACATCTGCATAGGTGTTTCAATTTTTGCCCATTTCTCTGATTTTTAAGTGTGATTTTGCTGGTTAGGTTTTATAAACTTAATACAAGTTACAGTCTTCTGGGCAGAGAGAGACTCAGTTGAGGAATTGCCTCCTGATCATCAGGTTGACCTGTAGGCAAGTCTGTAGGGTATTTTCTTGATAGATGATGATGTGGAAGGGTTCAGCCCACTGTGGGCAGTGCAGGCCCTGGTCAAGGGCTCTTGGGTTGTATATGAAATCATACTGAACAAGCCATGGGGAGCAAGCAAATGAGCAGCATTTCTCCATGACCTCTGCATCAGTTCCTGCCTCCAAGTTCCTGCCCTGGCTTTTTCATGATGGACTGTGTACTATAAACTGAAATAAACCCTTTCCTCTCTCCATGTTGCCTTAGTTCATGATGTTTTATCCCAAAAACAGGGAGCAAACTAGGACATTGATCCATTGAAAAGAAATTCAGTCTGATGTGTTAAGGAATCACATCTATGGGCTACATTTGGTAAATAAAGTATAGGTTATTTATAAACTGAGTTTGCCAGCATTGGAAGGAGGAAAAAAACAACAGAAGTTCCTTTATTAGAGGTCATTCTGCTCTACATTTTAAAACACAGAAGAGGCAAGATAGGCAAGAAATTCCCACATGTCACAGCATGGAAAGAGACTGGTGGCATCAGGCGTCATGGTCCCAGCCAGACACAGAAGACCACCCACAGTGTGATTCAGTTCATAGGACGTAGTCCTAAAGGAGAGATCCATAAACAGGAGTTAGGTGATGGGTTGAGGAGACTGGAGTAGGGATGTGTGATGATAGTCAAAAGATGCATAGTTTCTTTTGGATGTGATAAAATTATTTTAAAATTGTGGCAGTGTTGAACAGGTCTGTGAATAGGTTAAAATCCAATAAAGTGTTCACTTTAAATGAGTGAACTGTATGGAATATGCATTCTACATCAACTAACTGTTCTCACATTATCAGTGTGGAGCTGAAATCAGCCCAAATTCAGTATATCCTCCAAATATCAGAAAAATACCTTGCCAAAGCACAATTCAAAAGTAAATTTATGTCTACTTCCTAAGAGCCTCCGGGGAGATGTTGTTTTTATTCAGTTGTTTAACTGGCTTGGGCTTGTGCTGTTTTTAATGCTGTTTTGTTTGTAAAACAGGATCTTATGTAGCCCAGGTTGATCTTGAATCCCTCTGTAGCCAAAGGTTGCCTCGAACTCCTGATCTTTCCATTTCTACCTCTTAAATGCTGGGATTACAAGCTTGCACCAGTGTGCCTGACTACCACGTTCATCTTTGACATCCTGCTCATTTCTGCCACCAGGTTTGGGGACCATGCACCATGGTGCTTACTAAAACTTAAAAAGGAAGGAATCTTCTGCTTGTAGAGTGTCCTGGGTCATCATAACCCACCTCAGCCTCACACATAAGTCAGAGAAACAGTGGGCTTCCCCCTGTTCCTTGCTAATTCCTCTTTTTGCAACTGTGATCTTGAGGATGAAATTGACTTAAAGCCTTAAGCTCATTAACTTGATTTTGTCTTACTCATAAAAAGCAATGTCCCCAGCCATTATGTCAGAATGAGGCTAATTCTGACCAATACAAGAAAGGGTGCATGTTCAGATAACATACTAGCAAGCCAGGGGTTAGGGAGAAAACCCAGCTTGGTGCCATAGCTTTATTCAGAGTGTGCTTTTTTGGCAGAACTGAGAGATTCTTTTTATTATCTTCATTTGCATCTCTTATAGAAACTCCTACAATAAATAAAAGCTCATGCTTTCCCACACCCTCGAGGACCCCAGAAATGCACAATCCGGCAGCTTAACAGCTTTCTAAGCTCAGCCCACCCTGTGACAATGACATAGTGCCCTGGGTTCTCTAAGTCAGAAATTCCTTCTGGAGGAATTTCAGCGGTACTGTCTAATCAGCTTGAGGAGTTAACTAAATAGCTGTCACTCTGCTGCTTAATTCCAAAACTAGATGCTAAGTAAGATTTTAAATTAGTTATGCAAAATCAAGACTTGCTATAGTGATGCTGGAAGAGTAATAGGAAGGCTGGGATAAAGGGAGCCTGGGTCCCTGAGAGCAGAGGATGCTGGGGGACCCAAAGGGTCCATGGGAAAATGCCTGCTTCCCTCTGCTGCGGTTAGGCAGGTAGGTAAGGATTTGTAGCACCTCCATCCATGTCAGACATGAGCACAGTCTACCAGGGCGAGTCTCACAGTGGCACCGTGCAGGTCACTGCACATCTGTTTTGTTCCAGTTTTCACATATGAGCCAAACAGCAAAATCAAGGTTTCACTTAAAAACATTACCTCTCAGCTATCTCCTCTGCAGAAATCTAGATGTGATCAAACTGTCCTCATGTCTAAATGGTCACCATCAACTGGAGCTAAAACTGTCCCCTTGAAGCCAAGTAGTAGTGGCATGCACCTTTAATCCCAGCACTCAGGAGGCAGAGGCAGGGGAATCTCTGTAAGTATGAAGGCCAGCCTAGTCTACAGCATGAGTTCCAAGACAGCCAGGACTATACAGAAATACCCTATCTAAGTAAAACAAAAACTGTCGCCTTGGAATCAGGTGAGCTTCTCTTAACCAAGTGACATGATCACATCCATCTCCAGGTACAGCCTGAGTTGGATCCCTGGCTCAACCACTGTCAAAGACAAACTGTATAAGACTGTCCTAGTCCTTTGAGATGCTCAGGCTGGGACCTTGAGGCTTTGAATACCCCATAAAGAGGCCAGGACTGGAAGCATCTGAGGAAGATATCTATCTATACCCTTCTGAGGAAAGCCTAATGTGGATTTGAAGGGCATGAAAGAGGCCAGGAGGTGATGTCTTTGTGTTTCATTTACTCATCTTCACTGAGGACTACCAATGCTGGGGACAGTGAAATAGCACTTACCATTCACGGCTTGGAAGCCTAGATTCAGATTCCCAACTTGAGTACATGATGCCATAGTAACACATGACTGAGATGACTCTCACAAATCCCAGTGAGCTGTTCATTGCTGATGAGATACTATTTGTCCCAGGTTGAGTACCAAGTCCATGGCTTGGGGGTGGGATGGGGACTGTGAATAAGAAATGCTTGTTTTTTATTCTAAAGTTGTCATCTATTTGAGCAGTGGCCAAGGAAGCTGAGAGCCTACCAAGGGGACGAGGAGGTCCATTCCCATCCTGGTCTAACTTCTGATGGAGCATGAGTCCCCCTGAATGTGGCATTAGATTAGATCTCTCCTGTAGTCTCTTTCTCCCTCCACCTTTTCTTTCTCCTTCCCTCCCTCATCTCTCTAGCCTTTTCCTTTTGCCAAGAACATACTGGCTCCATATAAGTCATTGCATACATTATGATACAGTTAATAATAACCAACTTTATTGAAAACTTAATAACATCAATCACTCTTAAGAGCTGAGCTCATTAACTCTCCCCGTTCCAATGGATGAAGTCTGAAAACCTGATGCCCAGGCTGATGAGAGCAAGGTACAGAGAGATTCAGAGACTTACAAAGTCAGACATTCAAAAAAGGGCAAAGCAGGGGCTATATAATACAGGAAATGGAACCCAGAGGCTAAGCACTGACACATGAACACACTCTGCTGGACTGTCCTTGACTTTCAGAATAAGAAAGCTTATCTCCCAAGAGTTCACATTACCTCAGCCAAGGTCATTTGGCTAGCACTTTATTCATAAACCCCCAAGCTGGGATTCCTTCCTTCATTCAGGTCACAGAGGCCAGGCATGGCCAAAAGTTTAGAAGTCAGGTAGAGTAGATGAAAGCATTAAAGACCAGCATGCTTAGGGCTATCATCAACCATAATATCTAAGGTCCTTCAATTCAATTGGGTGACTAGAAGCACTGATGAGCTTTATTCTGCAGATGAAGAAATGGAGGCACAAAGCTGCCACTCATTTGCCAAGAGTCACAGAGGAAGCAGGAGCAGAAATTTGCCTCCTGTGAGCTTGGGAGTCGGTATGTGACAGGCTGAAGGATGGCCAAGCACTCTCATCTCTCAAGGTGGGCAGAGCCTTGAGAACCATTACACATGCTCACATAAAACTCCAGTCATTCATTTTCATTCCTGCCCTGGTTCTGGGTAGGTAGCTCCTGCCCATAGTTCCTTGTCTAATACAATGAGGTGGTAGATTGGAGTCCTTACAGAGACTTCAGTAGTCCCATAACTGGTGAATTATTATTGGGCTTCCACTGAGCCTGCCAACCAGATCCCTCTGTATGTGACTCAGGATTTTCTCTGGCATGGCAGCTAAGTGTCAAGAGCAAGTAACTCTGGGAAAAAGCCAGGTGGAAACTGCATTTCCTTGTATAGCCTCACCTCAGGAGTCACACAGATTCCTAGACTCTAGTCATATGTTCCTAAAGCCAGGTCTCATTGAAGGAGAGAAGCCACACTCAACCTGTCTACAGCAATGGCAAACAACTATTTAGGGGTCAATACGTTTATCTCATTTCCTACTGCCTTTATTGACCTTTCATTGATATGATGATGATTTAAATGTATAGGATGATGTTTTAGTTACATTCTGAAATGTTTGCCATCATCAAAGTAGATATTAGAGTCATCAGCTCACATAGTTTGTTTGGTATGATGATTGGTGTAAGGATATTAAGCCTGACTCCGCTGGCAAATTTTAAACATCTAGAATATTCTAACCAACCACAGTCACCCTGCTGCACATCAGATCTCCACAGCATAGCCATCTCCAAACTGCAATTTGTAGCCTCCTCTTTATGATCTCCCCAATACCTGATTAGAACAGTTTCCTTGAGGGGCTGGAGAGATGGCTCAGCGGTTAAGAGCACTGTCTGCTCTTCCAGAGGACCCGGGTTTGATTCCCAGCACCCACGTGGCAGCTAACAACTGTCTGTAGTTCCAGTTCCAGGCAAACACCAAGGCAAATAAATAAATAAAGTTTTAAAAAAAAAAGTTTCCTTGAAATAATAGGTGTAGTCAGTAAAGAAAACCAACCGACAATGTATGAGGTGATTAAGGGAGAGAGAGCCAAATGCAGTAGAGACAACATCTCACCTATCACACCATCAGTTGGCATTTATGTGGTGATAAATTCTAAATATCAATTTGACACAACCTAGAATCACCTTGAAAGTCTGAATGAGAGTCTAGCTTAATAAGGTTGGTCTGTGTGTATGTCTGTGAAGGACTGATTTTTCTTAATTGAACTGAATGAAGTTCAAAGACCCAGCCCACTATGGGCAGTACTTTTCCCCAGTCTTGAATCTTGGGCTGTATAAGAGTAGAAAAAGTAAGTTGATCACTAAGCATGCACATGTGCATTCTCTCTCTACTCTTGACTGTGGGTGTGATGTAATCATCTGTCTTAAGATCCTGCCTCTATGATGGACTATAACCAGAAATTGCAAGCTACAATAAACCCTTCCACTCCTAGGTTTTTTTTCACAGAGCATTTTATTATAGCATCAACAATGAAAGAAGGACAGAAGATTGGGTCTAAAATGGTTCCATTGAGACCAAGTTATACAGTTTATTATTTCATCCCATAGGAGAATGTTTGTAGTCCAAGCAGGAGAGTTGGGCTTGACAAGGCAGAGATGGGCATGGGGAATGGGATACATGTAGAGTAAGTATCTTTTCATGAACTATAAAGCAAGTGTGATTATTTTTTTGAACAGTGAATATGTGTGACTTTGATAAAAACAGATATATTCACATTAGTACAAAGGAAGAACAGGATATCCAGATGTGTCTTATTGACACAGAGAAGGCAGCCTGAGTGGGAGGCTGATGAACAGGCTGCTCTGCTGTTCAAACTCCTCTTGCTCTCCCTTAGGTAGAGGAATGGTCTGATTTCAGGGTAGCTGCTAAAATACAGAATTCTCTGCACTACGCTACTGCCACTAGACCCAGACACCCTATGCACTTGATGAAACAGAGAATGCTTTGTAAATCTGTATGTGTCTCGGGCATCAGACTGAGTGATGTTTCCTCCTGGCGGGAAGAGTCACAGGGCTTATTTATGGCCCTGCAGTCTTATTGCTAATTAGATCTACTATCTCTGTGGTCATCTAATAACTCTCCGTGTTTAATGTGGTATCCACAAAAACCTCTCGACTCATCATCCTGACATTGTTTGCTGTTTATTGAGGGTGTGTGTGTCCAGGGTGGTAAGAGCTTCAGAAAACAAACAAAAGTCAAGGGCAGGGTGTTGATTTATCACTCTGCTTCTTAGGTTATTTTTTTCCCTCTTAGTATTTATTCTTTGTCTTTCTTATCATGACTCTCCATCTCATTCATTTCTCCATCTCTTCATATTTACCCTCTAACCTTGCAACCTCTCCCCCCAAAAAATAAAATAAAATAAAATTTAAGAGAAAAGAGAGAGAAGGAAAAAATCAGTTTCATCATAGAAGCTGTAGTTTGATACAGTGAGTCATGCAGTAAACACTTTTATTCATACGTCTTTACTTGCAAGTGTTGATTACAAAGAGTCATTGGTCTGGTTAAAGGCATCTGGTTTGTTAGATTATTCATCCTTAATAAGAAATGAAAAACTTTAAGAAATCAACCACATCTAGGATGAGCAGAGAACACTGGACTACCAGAATGACTTAGGCTGGATCTACCCAAGAAAGCATGGCAGTAGGTCATAAATCACTACATGGAGCAAATTTGAAGGTTAGGTATTCTATCAGTCAAAAGAGTTCAGGCTATATGGCAGTAACAAGTCACCTCCAGATAAGACTGCAATAGGACAAGAAAAACCTGGTCACCTCTTACCTACTGAGGTCAGCAGAAGGATCCTCCATCCAGTCACTCAGGTGATCTTAGGGGGTCCTCTGGAACTTGATTCTTCTACCTTATAGATCTGCCACAATAAACACTGATAACACTACTTGTATAAAATTTATCTTAATCATATCTACCCTGACCCCAGTTCCTCTCTCCACCCCCTGTATGTCCTTACCCACCTTTAAAACTAAACTCTGTATTTAGTGAAAGTGGTCTACATGTTCATGAGTGTGGGATGTTCTACGCGTGGCCATATTCCTGAAGAAAAAACTCTTCTTCAGGAGTCATCAAGAACTAATAATTCCTCAGCTAGGAGTGGGGACCACATGATTGCCTCCCCTGTTCACCCTGGAATGTCATATCTGGCTTGACTTTGTACAAGTCTTATGCAAAGCTACCATAGCTTCTGGGAGTTGATGTGTTCATCAGCCATGCCTTGTCCAGGGGACAGAACTTCACAGCTCTTCTGTCCATCATTGGGCTCTTACATTTTTTCTTCCTTTCTTTTCAATATTCCCAGAGCCTAGTAGAGGTTGATATTGCTATTCCATTTAGGGCTGAGCATTCACAGCCTCCCATCATTATCACTGATCAGTTACACATCTCTGGGTTGACTGTTGCCCACTGCAGAGAGAAGCATCCTTAACTAATGTTGAGGGCAGCCTGGTTGTTCCTCCAGCAAAATGCGGACAGCTATCATTTCTTACAATTGATAATAATGCACTTGAACCCAAGAAAAACATCTGTAAAATAGATCTGGCAAGATGGCTCTGGAGACAGGGTTTGTGGCCAACTCTGACGATTTGAGTTTAATTCCTGCATATCACTTAGTAGAAGGGAGAGAACCGATTCTCAGAAGTTGTTCTGGGAGCTCACTGACTCTGAACTGACAGCTGGGGAACCTGCATGGGACTGAACTAGGCCTTTTGCATGTGGATGACAGTTTAGTGGCTTGGGCAGTTTATGGGCCCTCTGGCAGTGGGATCAGAATTTATTCCCTGGTGCATGAACTGGCTTTTGGAGCCCATTTCCTGTAGAGGGATACCTTGCTCAACCTTGATGCGGGGAAGGGGTTTGGTTCTGCCAACTTATTGATTCCCCATGGGAGGCCTTATCCTCTCTGAGGAGTGGATGGGAGAGAGGGGTAGGGAGAATCTGGGGGTGAGTGAGAGGAGAGGAGAAAAGGGGAACTGTGGTTGGTATGTAAATTAAAAAAAACATTTAAATAAAAAACTTATTAAAAAAAAGTTGTCCTTTGACCTGCACATGCACTCCATGTCACATGTGCCTACTACACATACACACATACATACACACACATACACTTGCATGTGTGTGTGCAGTCAAATAAATAAATGTGCATTAAAAAATTAAAATAGGAGGCCTGCGTATTGAGTTCAGGAATGTTCCAAGGGGACATTGTCTTTTAAAATGGAGATAACAGAGGTCACATCTCAATCCAAGGAGCTGACATGCTGTGAGCCTCCCAAGGGAGGGAAGAAGTGTGTCACATTAGAAGCAGGCTTGCCATAAGGGAGGTGGTGATGTCACTTGGGAATAACTGCTATTCTATCTTCTGGCAAGCTACTCACAGGCATCTCAGATTAAACACAAAATATCCAATTCACAAGACTGTTTACAAGCTTTGTCCCCAAGGAAGGTGTGTCGGGCCTGTAGAGTTTGAGTTTAGAACAAGGACATTCCCATCCATTAGCTGCAAGTCAAAGTCTAATGGCAGCTGAGTACATGACACCCAGCTGACCCTGCACATATCCAGCTATCCCCTATTATTCTATCAAGAAGAACCAAGCTAGCTCTGACTTTACAGAATGCAATGAGGCTTGTTCTGAAAGTACTCTTGAGTATATTGTTAGAGAATGTCAGGCTGCAGTGACATTGGCATGCCAGGAACTAAGGCTTGGAGGCTGTGGGCCTGCAGAATCTGAGGAGTATGTGTAATGTGTAGGGAGCAAGTGAAGTCCTGAGTGTGTTGTTGACATAGGCATGGCTGTGTTAAGGACATCAGAGTCTTGGACAAAATGACAAAGAAGTCCAGGGATGAGTGTAGCACAAATTCCGATTGTAATGAAAGAGACTCAGAGCCAAATATTGGGGAAAGGCTAAAATATCAGAGAGCGGAAACACCACAGTCAAATCTCACCCAACTGTCTTCTGGCTTCTTCAGCCTCACTCCTGGTCGCTTCTAGTTGCTGTTTTCCTAAGCCTGTCTTAAATACCCTTCTCGGCCAGCTACATCCCATCCAGGTTAGGATTAAAGACAAGAGCTATTCTATTTGGTAGTCATCCTTGAACTCACAGAATCACTGAAAGTTCTCTGTCTCTGGAGTTATGGAATTAAAACTGTAGGTCACCACTCCCAACTTTCCCTGTGCTGGGATTAAAGGTGTATGCCATTGAAGCCCAGCTGTTTGGCCTTGTACTCAAAGATCAAAAAAATTCCTGAGCTATGTCTGCCTAGTTTTTGACTGTGTGTTGACCTCTATATATTCCAGGTTTTATTAAATATGTAACATATCACCATAGATGAGGCTCAAGGGAATTGCAAATCCTTCTGGTCCATGATCAGATATTAACAGTGTATGCTGAAATGCCCACCATTAGCTCCCACCACCACCACCACCACCACTACCAATATTTATGGACTTCAGACTTTTCTCCTACAGAGATTCATCCTTCTGAGATCACCTCAATCTGCTTCCTTGCTTAGTTGTAACCCTGTCTCCTTGTTTGCCAATATGTAAGAACCCTACCTCCCTGTTCATCTGTATATAAGCATCTATATTGTCTATATAATAAACAGGGTGTTGCAGCTTGTCCATCAGAGAGCCCAGTCCACAGGATTCCACCTTTACTGTGTGTCTGTGTGTCTTTTCTTCATTCCTTCTGTGCCTCTGTCAGATCAATCCCTGAAGCCATGTGGCTGCCTAGCACCTCCCAACATTGATAGGGACAGCCAGGCTAGTTTTTAGCCCAATTACAGCCTTATTACACTAAATTCTGCAACAGACCATGTGGTGAGCCATAGATAAATCTCTTGTCTGATCTCTAAGGGTTTGTTGGCAAAATGTGTGTTTCGGTGAGTTTGTAGGAATGATGGAGTTAGTTTAATACAGGCATGCTCGGCATGGGAGGGGCTGGGGCTGTGTGATTTTAGCCACATAGAATTCAGAGACTAATAACCAGGAAAGGCCTGGGAAATTGCAAGGAAGTAAAAGGGGAACAGAGAGAAGCAAGCAATCCTGTCTTCTTGGTGGCATCACCAAACAACATAAGCTCCTTTACATTGGCTTTGTTGTATATAAGGTTAGAATAATTTAGATCACCAATGCAAGGATTCAGAAGCTAGAATTCCTAATTGAAGTCTCCCTTTTATTTGTCCTTAGCCTTGTGGCCTTGGGAAAATCCCAAAACATGTCTTTGCGATCTAAGAAACAGGCATGTTGCCTGTCTCATCTGGTGATGTGAAGATTGCTGTGTCAGTACTTTCAAGGTTCTTAAGAGAATACTGGATACATGGTGAGACTTATATGTGTTTGCCAGACACAGTATTAGTTCTGAATTTACTCCATCACCATTCCCATCACATCCTCCCTACAAAATACAGGTGTTGACAGAAATGACCTCTTGGCATCTGGCTGGTTCCAAGCACTTGGCTTCCTATGCCCAGGTGAAGACTAAGCTGTTTAAAGGGAGGTAGGAAAAAGCATCCCCACATTCAAAGGTCATTTGGGGATTAGGTAATGAACAATGCATTTGTTCTTCCAGGAGGCAGAGATACTGAACACAGCCATCCTCACTGGGAAGACAGTGGCTGTCCCTGTGAAGGTGATCTCCGTAGAGGAAGACGGCACAGTGCAAGGTCTGTCGGACTCAGTGGAGTGCAGGTCAGCAGATGAAGACGTGGTTAAGGCAAGTGGACAGTTCCTCTCTGCTGCAGAAACCTGTAGTTGCATGGGTGTGGGTGTTTATCACCTGCTGAATCTGCAGGGTTTCTCCCATTCTGATTTTCCTGGTTCTCCCAGCCCAAAGCCAAATAGGGCAAATAATGATCTAGCCCATGCATGGGCTATGAGATTTTTCTTCTATGCCATTGTCCCCTGACATTGATCTTTTCCCAGACTCTGAGAGGTGGCAGTGGGATGCAGGGACCATGCACATCTCCCACCCATACCCACACACACACCAAAGACTGACAACAAAGTTTTTTTCCTCCCACTTGGACTGTAAAAGAATGGGAAGGAGGATCAGGACCCGGACTGATATATACACACAGCCATGCTCCATGATGCATTTATAGGCTTGTTGAGATCAATAAAATCATAAAGTTTATGATTACAACTAACTTTGATTTACAAAATCAGCCACTGGAGAGAAGAGTTGTCTCCCGACCGCTGGCCCTCCCACACAGTTCTACATGAGTGAAGACACCACCCACTATGCCCATCCCTCCATTCTGTTCCCTGAGTCCATTCTTCCTCCTAAGCTTGTCTTTCTCTTTTTAAATTGAAAACAAAAATGATTCAAAGCAAAGGCATGCTAAGAAAAGCCCAAGGCCAAGGACTCCAGTCTGGCTGCACTAGGAATCTCTCAGCAGGATTCCAGACAGCAGGAGGGAATGGATATTTGTAGCTGCCATGACCCATTCCACAGTCAGAGCCATGGTGACAGATGTCTCGCCACATTCTCGGGGGTGCACAAGGATGGTGAGGAAGGTCTCTAGACAGTTCTGGGGATTCCTCCTTACCAAATCCAGGAAGAATATCACACAGAGCCCCTGGGCTTCTAGACAGGAATCACTGTAGCCTATCTTCTTAGAACAGGACCTTCGATAAATGACCATCTCTAGCAACTTGGGAGACAGTCAGTAATTGCAAATAGAATATTTGTCTGGTGCTAGTTTCTTCTCAAGATATCAGGAGCATCAAAACCAAGAGGCGTGTTTAACCAGACCTGAGAGAAGGCGAATCTGCAGGAGAATGACACAGTGGTGTGGTGCTTTACATAACATGCCACTTCAACCTACTTCTTCCAGAATCTTCTTTACAACACACAGCCAGTCCATCCATGTCTTTGGCCAGTGTCTCAGCTCATCTTGATTTCTCTCTTTCTGTCTTGCACACCCAGTCTTCTACAATCCTTTCTGGGGTTCCCTTCCCAGGCATTCACATTTAATAGTTCTTTGGGATGGGTCCCATCCTGGTCCAGGACACTGTGGATTCTAGATGAAGAAATGGCTCTCTCCTCTCACTCTCATACTCAACCACACCCATTTTTCTTTCCTCACCTCTACTTCAACGCAGCAGCCAGGATGGGCAGTGACAACCCAACAGCATCACTGGTAGACTAAGGACCATTTATTTACTGGTTTTCCTCCTAGCTCACAGTTGGTATGACCGCACACTTCACACCAACCTCAGTCTTGTGCACCCTTGTCATCCACCATTCCAGCCACCCAGAGTCTATGTGGGTTTTTGAGGCTAAGAACCCATTTCCACCTCTACATCTATCTCTCTCAATGACTGTGTGGCCAGTGTCCTCACTTAGCTTCCCACAGAATCCTTTGCTTTCCAGCATTTGTGAAGTTGTCATAGATGCCCAGCATGGCCTTTTCCACCTACTTACATTTTATTCATATGTAAATACATAGTGAAATGAGTACCTATAAAATACATATCATGTTTATTCATACATATACAAAACACATACATATATATACATATATTATATATATGCACACATAACTGTGTTCATTGATTTTTTTCCTCATCTCCTCATTAGAATATCTGCTCCATGTGGGAAAAATGTTCTGGTTCCCTCTGTTTATTGTTATAGTCCCACCATTGATAACACTTGACACATCATGAATAAACAAATACTTGCAAGGTGAATGAATGACTGGCACACAACTGCTCCTTTAGTGGTGATGGAGTTACCTCCTGACAACCCATTGCTTCCAAACAGCCAGCTGGGATAGTTCTCTCAGACAGAAATCACGGGTGGGTCAGAATGGATTGGGGCTGGCTGTCCTAGGCTCTTGAGCACTTAAGGCACACCCAGAGACTTGTATCTCGAAGCCCCGAGAACTACAGACCTGTTGCTTTAGGCTTTAGGAGCCAGACACTCAAACTGTGAGGATTCAGTTTGGAGGATTATTACTCCAGGTTTGAAGCACCAGTGCTTGGCAGCTGATGTGACCTGCAGCTTGCAGCTGCAGCAGCAGGTACTGCCTGCTCATGTTACAATTCCTGAATAGCTGGAGGCTCAGCTTCTGCAGAGGTAGTGCAATGGCTCTTGGACCAGCAGTGTCTGAAAGCCCTGGCCCATATTGCTCGCCAGTTCCCTGATATCTGCATGGAAACCAGAACCTACCGTTTCTCTTCCATGACTCTTTACAGTCTTTCTCTCTCCCTTCGGCCTTGGCTTCCTCTCCTCTCACCTTCTCTATACTTCTGCTGTTCCTCATCGCCTCCCTGACCTCTGCTTCCCACTGTTTCTACCCCAGACACTCTCTGGAACTCTGAAACCACTCTCTTGTTACTGCTATGGGAGCCACATCCAGTGCCATCACCACCTCTCCCCTCCTGCAACCTCTCCACCCTACCATCTCCACTTTGTATGAGCAGCTCATTTTGCCCTACCCACTAAAGACTGAACAAAGGCAAGAAAATACCACTCACAAAATGCCTGTGATTGAGCCTAATGTTGCAGCACTAGGGGACAACACAGGAATGGGGCTCCCAAATGACGGGAAGAGTGAGTCCAGCCTTCTTATATAATCACAGAGAGTGCTCCCTCTGATACTCCTCTAGCCTGGTTGAGAATGGCTACTGAGGTAAACTGAAGCTTATAACAGCAGAAAGTGCTTGCTCAAGCCATCTAAATGGTCGTGCATGTGACAGCGCCCCCTGGAGCTGGATTTGTGCATCAGCAGCAAGCAGCTGTGGTTGCTGTGTAGTTTCCTCAAGAACATTTGCAGTATTCAAAGAAGCATGCCTCCAGATAGTCCTCTGCTGAAGCAAGCCTTCCAGGATACCAAGAAGGGGTCTTACAGCTGTCAGTCAGAAAGCCTAATCACGACAGCTTCCAACATCTTAGCTTGCAAAAAATAAAAATAAAAAAAATAAGCATTAACAGGTTCTTACCATGAGGTCAATTGACATTACCAGGGCTTTAACAATAGTCAACAACATACTACTCTTAGCTAATAATCCTTGAGGAAGTGACTTCATTTCATTTGTCTTACCCTCATTAAACCAAGAACATCTTGAGTTAAAACATATTTAATACCTTTTATCTGAACAGCATATCCTGCCCCTGCCTCCCTGAGCATTCACATCAATCCATGGTTGGACATAACCTTGGAACATAAGCTCTATCTATCTTATAAAACATGTTCAATATTTCATGTAACATATTGGCTACCTTATAAAGTAAATGCACAAACTAAACAGTGTCCTGTGGGAAAATGAGTTACATACACTGTGACAGCTGAACAGGAAACTACAAAGCATCCATTGAGTACTATGTCACAAACTGCCAGCCTAGGAAAAAAATCAAAATTAACATTTAAAGTAATATTTCTATTGAGTGTGCATCACATCCATGCTCTCATATAGTCATAAAATCCCAAGACAGAACATCCTTCAGTTTGACTGTCTGTAATAACAAACAAGAAATAGTTAATGAATTTACAAACAGTCCTCAGAGGAGGGGCTTAAACTAATAGAGAAAGGTTGTTGTGTTCATTACTGTGGCCCAGGAAAAAAAGCAACTTCAGGAAGGAGGTGCTTATTTGGCTACAACATAAGAGGACAGTCTATGATGATGGAGAAATCTTGATGACAGTAGTGGCAGCTGGGCACATCGCATGCACGGTCAGGAAAGAATTAGATAAACGCTGATGTTCCATATCACGAGATGGTGATATGCACATCCAGAGTGGATTTTCTTACAGTAATTAACCCAATTTAGAATCTCCTTCATGAACAAGCCCACAGGCTTGACTTCTAGGTAACTCTACATCCCATGATTTTAAATTTTGTATTATATTTATTTATCATTTGTGTGTATATTTGTATGTATTGTGTATGTTATGATGTCTATGTGTATGTGTAGAGGTCAAAGGGAAACTTGCAGGAGTTAGCTCTCCTATGATTTGAGTTACTAAGACAGAACTCAGGTCACCAGGCTTGGGGACAAGCATTTGTACCTGCTTTTTTTTTATCTCACCAACCTGACAATCAGTATTAACCAGTCTTCCAAACAGACAAGGTACCAAAGGGCATTGCAGAGAAAGGATGCAACATTAAAATGGTCAGGGCAAACTGGTCACATCTGCAGCCTGCATCAGTCATCAGTGAATACAAATAGCCAACCAGTACAGGGTCCTCCTGGTCCAGCCATTAGCTCAGAGATGGAATACCCAATCAGAGCAGCTGAGATGCGGCCTTGATATTCTGGGGTGAGCCTAGAAAAGGAAGGGGCTTCTATCCCTTTGTTCTAGGGAAAGACTTCTGAACCACTCCTAAAGATGCACAAGGAAAACTCCGAATTCTATTGCACATCCATCAACAGTCCTAGTGGCTGACACACAACACAATGCTCCAGTCCCCTGACCACCCCAGCTGCCACTGTGCCACTCTCTACATCACAGATGGTGACAGTCACTTGGAACACACGGTACTTCGTTGTGGTTTGGGATCCTTAGAGAATCATCAACCCACCCGTTCAGGCTCTTGGAAACTTCTGGGTAGACACACCTTCTTCCTTCAATGCCTCAGACCTTCATTATTTCCCTCTCAGCCTCAGCCAGAGACCCAATAAGCTCCATTGTCTCCCCCAAGCATATCTGAGCCTCCTTTTGGGAAATCCACAGGCAAACTCACTCAGAGTGCTTTGTAAATCACACAAGGACCCGTTATCTCCCCAAGTCATAGCCTTTAAGGATGCCTGGGGCTTATTGTCTTAGAAAGCATGGGTTTCCCAGAAGAAGTATCACTGATATTAGTAATAACATCCTGTGTGACTCTCAGGGGTTGGAAATCATAGAAAATCCCACCCATACTAAGTTAGTCTCTCTCCCTCCCTCCCTCCTTCTCTCTCTCTCTCTCTCTTTCTCACACACACACACACACACACACACACACATACACACAGTGTCAATGTAGATGTAGATGTCAGAAAGGTTCAGAGTTGGGACTACTAAAGTGGATTATATAGGGAATGTAAAGATATATTACCAGATATGCATTCTCCCTGACCCCCTCCCATTCCCCAGCTTTCTCCTCCTTTCTCTCTTCCTTCCTCTCCCACTCATATTTATTCTTTCTACTTTATTATTTCATCTTTATGGTTTTCATTCTTTTAAACATTTTCTTACACGTATATCCATTGTTTGTATAAAGTTGTGCCTGTGTCATGGAACATATTGGAGTGGTCAAAGGCAACCTAAGGGTGTCAGTTTCCTCCTTCTACATTTGGGGTCCCAGGGATCCAAGTCTAGCTGCCAGCTTTAGTGAGAAGAGTCTGGCTGAGCCACCTTGCAGGCTCTGACTTCTGTATTTACAAAAGCTGCCCACCCTTACGGGTACCTCTGAGCCATCCCAACAGAAGAAATGTGCCTTCCAGAACATTCCTATATAAAGCCTAGAGTGTGTTCTGATCATGAGCATTCAGGTCACCTCTTTTCCTTAAGCAAATCAGTACATCCCAGGGTTCCCCCAAACACCAGCTGTTCTTATCCATATCATCTCAGAGATGCACTTGGGGTGGGGTCCCCTGGGCAGATCTCTGAGCTCAAGCCCCCACAGTAAAGCAGTATAATCAAAATGTCCCCTGTGGTAGCTCAGTGGGGAACAAATTTGGGGACTGGGGACTCTTGACAGAATCTAGGAAACTGCAGAGGAAGGCAGCCATGTGTGGGAAGCCAGCTGATAAGAGTTTATCACCTCCTTCAAGATCCTGCACTGCTCATAGGTTCAAGTCATTTCCAGCATGGACCTCCTGGCTCACCAATGTCTCCTAGTAGCAGCAAAGAGGACTCAGCTCCAGCCAGTCTCAGCTGGGCACAGACCGCACTCAGTCATGTCAGAACAGCTCCAAGTTTTCAGGCCCACCCTGGCTCCTCCCCAGAGATGTTCACCAGCAGGAGACTGCAGAATGAAGCTGTGATACTCTCCCAAGGCAGATCTATGTGCACATCTTTTTTTTCCCAGGAGAAAGATGACCTACTAGGAGAAGAGAAGTGTGGTGCCAGGGACTGGAGTGGGTACTTGACAAAACCAACAAATCACCTGTGAGGAACAGAAAGGGGTGGGGCTTTCAGGAGAATACTCAGTACCCTCCCTGGGTGTTTTAGAGTTGGGACTCAAAGAGCCAGCTTGTCTGCTCAGTAGTCTTATTTCTGGGGAGAACAGAGGGTACCAGCCTGCTGAGCAGCTTGCTTTCTCTCTAACATCCAACTGGACTTCCAATCATCTGAACAGCCACAGAGATGCCACCAGGAGGGACAGAACTCATTAGTCTCTTCTCAGTTGGAAGGCTCTGCATTCCACTGTCCTTTCTGCAGCCTTTCCTTAACAATCCAAGCAGGGATGGGGCAGTGTAGGGTTTCATGTCTCCCTGAGAATGGCCGCTCCCTCCTTTGAAGACCTCCCCTGTCATCAACAGCAAGGAACACAGGGAAACAGGTTAGAGGGATGGCTAATCCTTTACATTCAAATGTGATGCTCGACACATCCATGCAGATGAGTATGAAAGCCGAAGCCTTTCATCTGACAGAAGTGATAAATCTGTCTGCTATCATGCAGACAGTCTTCCATCCTTCTAAGGAAAATAGTGTTTATTAATTCTTGGAGAACGTCATACAATATATTTTGAACATATTCACTTCCTGCACCCAACTTCCTGTCTTCTCTCTTTTTCTGTTAATTCAACAGTTTTTTAACCCCAATTTGTGATGTTAAAATATGTGGGTATGTGTCCATCTACTGGAGCCTGGCTGACCTAACCAGGACCACGCCCTTAAAGAAAACTGACTCTCCCTGTTCCAGTGGCCACCAACTATAAAAGGCTCTTTAGTTTCACTGTGAGGGATTATGACCCCTTCCCCCTCCTTGGTATGTTTACTGGCTTGATCTTGTATGGGCAATCACAGCTGCTGTGGTTCAGATGTAATGGTCCTGTCATATCCAGAAGACATGAGTTAGCTGTGGCCCGCCTGACTTCTGGCTCTTACATCTGATCCCTCTTTCAAGATGATCCCTGCACCTTGGAGGGTGGCTGATGGATGCAGATGTCCCATTTATGTCACTACTGACACTTATGCTCTGTAGTTTGACCAGCTGAGAGTTTCTGCATTAACCACCACCACTGTGGTGGTGCAAAGAAACATCTCTGAGATCTCAGAACTTGCATTAATCTATGGGTAGAAGATATGAATTTATAGACACTTTGATACTATATACACTTAAGTCTAATTGTTCAGTGTCTGTGTGTGTGTGTGTGTGTGTGTGTGTGTAGGTGCACTTGTATCTGTGTACACATTTATGTGGAGGCCAGAGGTCAACTTCACTTGTCATTCCTTGTTTCTTGAGTCAGACACTTTCACTAAGACCCAGAGATTCCAACATTGATAGGCAGGCTGGCCAGTGAGCCCCAAGGACTCATGTGTCATTTCCTCAGTGATACAATGACAAGTGCATGCCACCATGTATAGCTGCTTACACAGACAGATGCTGGGGGTTGAATGCAGGTCCTCATGCTCATAAGGCAAGTCCTTCCCCTGCCTGCGCTGGTGTATAACCTGTGGCTACAGAATGGGAGGACCACTGGCTGAACATAGGAGTTCACCATGCTTGTCTCCATCCCATTCAGGATTAACAAGGGGATGGGGTGGGGTTAGGAGAAAGAAAACCAGAAGCTAGGCTATGCATGTGTTTGCACACAGTTGGATTCTATTTGCATTTAAATCCTAACATTCCATGAGGACACTAAACAGAGGTACTTTTTCAGGAGTGACCTAGTAGCTCTGGATTGTTTTAGGCTCTCCATTGGAAGAACACATTTCTTCCCATATTGTGACTCATGTGAGAATCTCCTTCTTCTGCACCTACCTGTTCACCAGTTTTTAAATTTTGTGTGCAATGTCAAAACTGCAAGTTAGTCATTTGATCCAGATCTTGTGAAGAATAAAGGGAGATAAAGATGTCAATAAAATAAATTAAAACTAATTTAGTGGATGTTTAAGTGCTGGGAACTTACTTTATAGCAAATAAGCATTTTCTATTATACCCTCACAACCACACCATGAAATATTTTATTCTCTAATTTCCTATAAGGAGTATGAGACTCAGAAGGGTGTTGATATATCACAGATATGTTGGCACCTTTACAGTCCCCATTCTCGCGGTGGGCATTGGAAAACCATGTCTGCCATGGAACAAAGCTGGCATACTCTAGTTATGGGTTTAATATGAAAATTTCCCTGTAGGGTTATGTTATTGCACATCTTCTCTCAAAAACAGTAGGATGCTCTCCTAGAAGGTGGTGGGAACTTTCAAAGGTGGAGCCTCACTGGGGGAAGTACGTCACTAGGACAGACTTTGTGGTCTTTATAGCCCAGCCCCAGGGCCTGGAAAAAAAATGGCTCAGTGGGTATGAGCCTTTGCTGTTCTTGCAGAGGACCAGGGTTCAGTTCCCAGCATGGACCTCAGGCAGCTCATAACCACCTCTAACCCCAGATTCAAGGAATCTGATATGCTCTTCTGACCTCCTATCACCTGCAGGGTGTGTACATAAATAAATAGACAAACACATCTATACATAAGCAAATGATAAATGTCTAAGGAAAAACAAAAAAAAAAAGCAAACTCTAAGCCAAACCCACTGCCAGCTGACCCTCTGCTTTTTGACTGTGGACAATGTGACCAGTTGCTTCCTGCTCCTACCTTCCCTGCCCAAACAGAAGTTATCTCCTCAAGCCATGAACCAGATTGAACCCCCATTCCTAAATCTGTTTCTTGTCAGATACTTGATTGTCACTATAGTACAAAAGGGCATAGTTCAGCCCTGTGGTTGCTTCCACCTCTGTTACTCTGTGCTGGGATGGCAGAGTTGATGGGAGACATCCTTGAAGTCCAAACTTTACTAGCCTTGAAATGATACCAATATCAGAGAAAGCTGGGGAGGAGCAATAAAAACTGTATTCCATCAGCCACATTTTAACCCAGTTCTCCATGGCAATTCCCTACTCAAGGACTCTGGGGGGATGCTGTCTCCTGAAAGGGGGTGGTTCATTTCCACATCACAATGACACACGACTCCTCACCAAACAGAGCTCTGCCACTGATTCTTCAGGCCACTCAGTAAGACCTCAGGCTCATGAATGTCCCAGTTAGGCTTCTACTGCTGTGATAAAACGCTCTGACCAAAAGCACCTTGGGGAGGAAAGGAATTATTTGGCCTACATAGTCCATTGAGGGAAGCCAGGGCAGGAACTGAACCAGAGACCATGGAGAAATGTTTCTTAATGGCTTACTCCCCATGGCTTGTTCAACCTGCTTTCCTCTATAACCCAGGACCACCTGCCCTGGTGTGGTACTGTCCGTAGTAAACTGGGCCCTCCCACAGCCATAGAATGCCCCACAGGCAATTCTGATGATGTCAGTTCCTCAGTTGAGGCTCTCTCTCTTCCAATATGACCTAGCTTCTGTCTACTTGAAGAAATAAAAAGAAAGAAAGAAAGAAAAGAAAAGAAAGGAAGGAAGGAAGGAAGGAAGAAAGAGCGAGCGAGCATAATGGTGGGTTAAGGATTTATCTCTCCCTGCAATTTCTTTGTTGAAGTGAGTTTGTTCCAATGTAAGACTGACTATGTCAATTTCTAGAAATATGTTTTTCTCCTCAATAATCAAAATCAAGACAAGCAGAGATTCTACCTTCTTAGGAAATATGAAAGCATATAAAATGGGATTGAGTGGGTCATAAATGGCCTAACCTTTCCTTATATTCTAAATTAGCCTAGACCATCATCCACAGAGACAAACTTCACTCAAGGCATGCCTCCCAATTTCATACTCATGGCAGACTCACAACTGAATGAACAGGTGAAGGCATGGATTTATCCTTACAAAACTATTTCAGGAAAAAAGCATTTAATGCTTCAAAGCTGGCCCAGGTCTGAGTCTGCAAAGAATCTTAGGAATGGCCTGACAGCCAATAAATTAAAAAGTTAGGTTCATACCAAAAGTTCAGCCAACAGATTCAGGGTTTGAGTTTGCACCAAAAGGGTAGCCAATGGCTGCTGTGCCCCATTTGCCCAATCCTGGAATGCCAAGATGTATAGCACCCTGCTTACATATGCTTTTTAAAAAAACAAACAAACAAACAAACAAAAAACCCCTCACCTCTGTGCTTGCTGCCAAAACGGAACAAAGAGTTTCAACCCAGGTTCCCTTGAACCTGTTCAAAGCAATAAACAGACCCTCATGTGTTTACATTAAATCAAGCTCCCTGGTGGTCTTTGTGGGGGTCCCTTGACACGGGTACAAACACAGAACACTTTAATATATAATATTTAGTCATAGATTTGACAATCCTCAACTTTACCAGCCATGAGCCTGGGAGAAGAAACCTTTCTGTCATCTGGGATCTAGACAGAAGCCCTCCTCACACCCCCTCACCTACAGAATTTATCACAGAAATTTCAGAGACTATTAAAGCCAAGAATAGCAGACTTAAAAGACTACCAAAAGCAGATGAACATTGACATAATGAAAAGGAGTGGTAGAGATTGGGACAAATTGCAGAGTGTGTCCTTGGATGAAGCACAGTCCTGCTGTATTTTATGGGATCATGCAAGGTGAAAGAGACACAGAGCGCTTAAGACTGGGCTCTAAAGAGATCCACAGCCAAGCATTCAACTGAACTCTGGGGATCCAGTTGAAGAGAGGGAGGAGGGATTATATAAGGAAAGGGGGTCAAGATCATGACAGGGATACCCATAGAGACAGCTGACAGGATCTCCTGGGAGTTCAGGAACTCTGGACTGACAGCTAGACTCCTGCATGTGGATGATATTTGTGTAACGTGGTTTGCTGTGGGGCCCCTAGTAGTGAGACCAGGATCTGTCCCTAGTGCATGAGCTGGTTTTTTTGGAACCTATTCTCCATGGTGGGATGTCTCTCTCAGCCTTGATACAGCGGGGAGGAGCTTGGTGTCATGCTTTGTTGACTCCCATGGAAGGTCTTACCCTTTCTGTGAAAGGGGAAATGGGTAAAAAGGAGAAAGAGAAGGAAATGGGAGGAGGGGAGGGAGGGGAAAACGTGCTTGTTATGTAAAATAAATAAAATTTTTAATAATAATAAAAGAAAAAGATTGGAGGCTTTTTAGTTGAATTGCCTGGATTGAAATTCTGGCTCTGGGGATGGCAGGATGACTCAGTGGGTAAAATATTTGCTTAGCAAGAGAACCAGACTTCAATCTCCCTAGCACCTATGTGGAAAACCTTCCCTGGAGAAACAAGCCTATAATCTCTAAGCTGGAGGAGTGGAGACAGGAGGATTCTCAGATCTTACTGGCCAGCTAAACTAGCTGAACTGGTAAGCTCCAGGTTCTGTGAGAGACCCTGTCTCAAATAAAATTAGATGGAGAGAAACTGAGGAAGACATTTAACATCTACCTCTGCCCTCATCCCAACACAAACATGTACAAACATGTACATACACACACACAAATATAAGAAACACTGGCCCTGTCATTTATAAACAACAATGACCAGTGTATGATGACTAAACTCATTATACCTTCATTTCTTACATTTTAGTATGAATATGATTGTCATAGCTAATTTAGATTTTTGCCTCGTTGTTGGGAAGTGAACCCATTAGTTACTTCGATCATTTGTAAATTCACTCCTAGGTGGGAACATGCCTTTGGCGGTGTTCTTAATTACAAGAATGTCTGCACAAGTTCTTCCTAGATTTAATTATTTAGACTAGGAGATATGTGGTCAAGGTTAGATGGACACATAAATTTTCCATGAGCTTTCTCTCTGGTGTAGTGGCTTTTGACTTTGGGTCCTGCTCCAAAACTTCTTCTCAACCCAGGACTCAGTGGGATCCTTCTAAAACATGGATCAAGAGATGAGAAGATGGCTAAATGGATAAAAGTATTCATGGTCAAGGCTGATAATTTGGGTTCCATTCCTGGATTCTCTATGGTGGAATGAGAGGATTGCCCCCTGCAAGCTGACCAACTTTCATATGTGCATATGTATGCAAACATACACATATACAAACATATAATAGAGAATTCAAAATAATTAATTAATCAAAGCACAGATCATATTAGTTCTCCACTTGGTTCTTTGAATTTTCCAATTCTTTCAAGGTAAATTTTAGTATTAATAAGTAAAGGCAAATGACTTGCAACTACCTCTGGGGTTTACCCTGTTTCTCATACACCTTCTTGGCCCTGTACCTCTCTGACATCACTTCCTGTGCCTTCTTTGCAGCCTCAATGCCCTCCTGATATGTCTAGAGCTTCCAAGGCAATGCTCCTGCCTCCGTGCTTCCCAGAACCTTTCTTTACAAATTCACTTCACCCTCCTGCTATGGGTACTGCCTTTCGGCATTTCTTAGGAAAAGAGTGTTATCTAAGAAATCACAAGGAAAAAGGCTACTGAGGGCTGACCCCAATGACTATCACACAGGGAATTAAGATTATATGGAGGGGAACCTTGCTTTATGTAAATCATGCCAGCTTCCCCTTATTTAGGTGAGGAAACTCCTATACACTTCCTATGAAATAGATTTCCCCCAGGCCTCCACATAAAAAGAAGAGTTATTCCAGAGGTGGCTGGTGGGTGATGTTCAAAGCTGTGCTATATCTTCTTGATTAATCCGGTCAGTAGGAAGGGAAGGGCTGTGGAGATGACTCTCTGCTCGTAAAAGCAGAAAAATTGGGCTCTCTCGAATAGGCTGGAATGGCCCTTATTCTATCCATGTCTTCTCCATGAAAGGAAAACAATAGGTCAGTGAATTAGGGTCTTGGGAAGCTTGGGTGGAATAAAAACAGGCCATGGGTAGTTAAGAAGACCAAGCTAGCGCAAACCTGCCCCCCAGGGCCTCCAAAGTCCTACTAACTAAAGTTGGGGGTGAATGATCAAGTCATGACATCATCAAGAACTTCCATTGAGATTTTTCAGGGAACGAGCCTTTCCTCAGACTTAGGTATTAGGTGGGCTATGCCCTTGCTGTGCATAGAATGTCTGGTCCTCCATGGATCAAGCATGAATTTACCTGCATGATTTGGGGGAAATTCTGTCTTCACTCTCATCTAGTCTCACTAACACATAACCTGAGACATGGCAGCTACATGATAATTTATTTTGAATAAATAAAAGTGATAGGTGACTAAATATGCACAGGTTTTATTGAAACTTAAATTTAGTGGGCTGGAAAGATGACTCAAAGGCTAAAGAAACAGCCAGCCAACATTCATGTAAAGCTACATGAATTCCAGTGCTCCTGTGACAAGATGGGAGATAAAGAGGGTCCAGCCAGCCTGCTGTATTCAGCATTGTGCTCAATGTAAAAGGCAAGAACCAATACCCAAGGTTGGCCTCTGACCTCCACACAATTGCTTTGATGCATATGTACTGCACTTACACACACACACACACACACACACACACACACACACACTCTTCATATGCACACACAAAAGTCAAAAATAAAAATTTAAAACTTGAGGATTGTAATGTTCATTTCTTTCCATGGTGTATCTGGTAATAGTCTCATGGCTCACACATGTGTCTGATGTTTAACAGATTGTTTTCATAAACTCTACCTCGTATTTGTCATTTGCCAAATAAGGCACAGTGAGAAAGACAAACCTGATGGAATAAATGTTTATTGATGAGAACCCCTTGCTGACAACCCAGAGTCAGATGTAATATCTCCCAGGTTTTCAATGTCTTGAGATTGAAACTTTCCAATTCTCCTCCATCTCTGGGATGGAGTCTCTATTGGATTGGACTTCATAGTCAGTCAACTGCAAGCAATACTGGTAATGTAGACGAAAAAAAATATGTACCTGATCTGCACCAGAGTAGGTGCCCTACACCATATGTTATCTGAAATGTATCAATTTAATGTTTATGAGAGGAAATGCTGTGTGTTGTAGATAGAAACCTTGTCATCAGGGCTGTTGTGTGTTTCTTCTTTGGAAATTCAGTGTTAGAAAAGAAGCTTTTGGCATGATAACTTAAGACTGGGTCCTCACTGATATTGATATGAGGCCTGGATCTACCACCTTGCACATCATACTTAGAGTATCTATATGTACCATACCTGCTATGACTCAAGCCCCTAAGTATAGCAGAAAATCTTATTAATTAGACAGTGGTGGATAATTAGTATGCAGCCAGAAGCATGTTCCCCTCCTTCTGATACAGTGGAGCTAAAATTAATCAGAGAAATAATGACATGTGTGTGTGTGAGTGTGTGTGTATGTGTATGAGAGGGAGGGAGGGAGGGAGGGAGGGAGAGAGAGAGAGAGAGAGAGAGAGAGAGAGAGAGAGAGAGAGACTCTGAATTAGAGGTTTTGCTATTGCGATGGGGCATTTTGCATTGTTGGTCTTTCAGGTCTATTCTTACAGAATGGCTGCAGAATCTTGATTGATTTTAATTTTAGGGTAGCATAGAGAAACATCTGCCAACTTCCCCCAAGGGAAAGTCTTTGATCCAGAGACGGAGAAAGGTACCAAGAGGCTTAATGAGTATTTGAGAATGAGATGGGCATCCTGCTGTGCAGGTTGGTTTTTTTTTTTTTTTTTTTTTTTTTTTTTTTTTTTTTTTTTTTTTTTTTTTTTTTTTTTTTTTTTTTTTTTTTTTTTTTTTTTTTTTTGTCATCAACTTGATACAACCTGCAGTCACCTGGGAAGAGAAAACCTCAATTTAAGAATTTCCTGGATCAGGGTGGTTTGTGGGTATTGTCTTTAAGAGATTGTCTTGACTAATGACTGGTGTATAAGGTCCCAGCCCATTGTGGTAGCACTATTCCCTAGACAGGTAGGCCTGGGCAGTGTAAGAAAAATAGCCGACCATGATACAGTGAGCTAGCCAGCAAGCATCGGTCCTCCATGGTTTCTGCTCCCAGTTCCTGCTCAGACTTTCCTCAACGACGATGAGTGTGGTGTGAAAGAACTGTTGGCAAACATTCTCCTCCCCAAGTTGCTTTTGGTCAGAATGTTTTATCACAGTAACAGAAAGGAAACACCTTCCCAAGTCCCCACAAGTGAATGCAGAGAGGATAGATTCTGTACTTTGAAGGGAGGGATTTTAGACCATGGGAGACCATATACTCTAAATCCTAGGCAAGACTCTTTCATGGAGCCCTGTGACCCTAGGTATCATTGATCACAGTCAGTGCTAATTGGTTTTAACTGGCAAGTTGCCATAACCTAGAGTCACCTTAGAAGACTCTCCGTTGAGATGTTCTCTAGATCATGTTAACTTGGACACAGACCTGTGGAATGATTGTTAATTGACCCAGCCCACTGTGGGCAGCACCATTCCCCAGGCAGAGTGTCCTGGGCTAAAAACAACAAGATAGAGCTAAATGAGAGCAAGCAAGAAAAGATGCATTCATTTCTCCCTGCTCTTGACTGTTCACTGCCTCCGTTTCTGTCTTCGTTCTTTTCATGACACACTAGAACTCTAAGACAAAGCTTTTTCTTCCCTAAGTTGCCTTTGCTCAGAGTGTTCTGTTACAGCAATGGAAGAAAAAAAACTAGAATACTACCAATAAGCCAGGAAGATGAGGAAACCCAAAGGGCTACCTCAGCAGGTATCACTAGCAGGGCAGGGTTCCTGTCCAAGGTAAGATACAAATTCTGGGGAAGAGAAGAGCAGAGATACCCAAACTTCCTGAAAGATACTCTGCTCCAAGATGCTCTTCCCCTTGAGCCACATTAGGACTGTAGACACCAAGTTCAAGAGAGATCACGGAAACTCCATATAGAATCCAAATGAAATCCCCACTGTGGTCACTACTTCCTTCTTGCTGTGACAAAGCACCTGACATGAAACAACTTAATTGTGTTAATTGAGTTCATTCCAGCTCCGAGTTCAAGGGCAGAGTCTACCATGGTGGCACAATTTCTGATCCATGGGGGGTGGGGATGTGATAAAGGCACCCTACATAGGTTTGAGCACCCTTGGTCTTTTGCTCTCATTTCTAGAGTACTTGAAAATATTGTATCTAGAATATATTACAAATTTAGTTTTAATCTTGAATTTTAATGTATTCCGAACATTCATAAAATATTAGTATTGTACAAAATCAGATCTGAGAAAAAGGAAATCCTCTATTTAGTATTGGATTTGCAGTCACTGTGATGATTTAGCAAGTAAAGACAAGAATACTAGCTCCCATGGAGATCATTCTGGTCCCTCTATGGTTCCTTATTGCAGAAGAAGTGGGAGCATGAAGAGGTTTAATAGGAGCCATAGTGTGCATCCAAGCAGTCTGACTCCGCCTGTCCATCACAGGTAAACACAACTCTCTCTCAATGAACTTAGAGAAGAGGACAGAGAGAAGAAAGCAGAGCCATTTGAAGTTGGGCCATTTGCAGAGACAGAATGGATGCTCTGGGACTAGAAGTACCAAAGAGGGAAGCCTAGCTGGCTATGTGGAGAGCATCTGGGCTCCTTTACACTGGAGCTCAAGGGACCAGTGCACTGAAATCTATGAGGGTCATAATCCCTGCCCTTCAGAGGGCAGGCAAAGTAGAGTAGCAGGCATTCTGATGGCTGTTACTGCAGAAGCAGGACCTGAGCTGCAGAGGCACCTGGCAGGCTGTGTTGCCCACTTAAATTGTTACTATGCAAGGTTTCTGCATGTTTCATAGGTAACGGTGGATAGACACCTACTGCTCCCCACCATGAACAGCCCGGAGCACCTGCAGCAGTGTCCTGCACATTTCAGACCTCACTGAGATCTATAGTCAGCAGGAAGAAAGCAGCTCAGGGCTGTGTTCTGCTTTTTCAATAAAGCCCTCTGGCAGGTCTGCAGAACCGTAGGGTGCCAGCTAAGTTTAGAGCTTTCTCAGAATGTTGTCAAGGTGGAAGAGCTTCATGGAAACAAGATTCTGTCCAGGGCCTCCAGATCCTGTCAGAGGATCCATGTGAGCAAAGCTGACTAAATGCTGACATGAGAAGAAAGGATGAAAAGATAAGTGTACCACAGACACATACATAGAGCACAGATATATAGATTCATAAACAGATGACAGACAGATAATAGTGATGAATGGGCAGATAAGAGACTGTGGAATATATATATACATATTATATATAATTATATAGAGAGATGATAGAAAATGATAGATAGATAGATAGATAGATAGATAGATAGATAGACAGATAGATAGATAGACAAAAAGATGACATAGATGGACAGATGCTAGAAGTCAGACTGATTACTGAGGAGCTGCACCATTGTGAACACTGGCCATTATCTGTCACCAACAGCTGCACGAACAGCTGGAACAAAACATTCTCGTTTGGGTTTACAATGCATCAGGCATTTAACTGGTCTCCCCTTGCTCCATTTTGTTGTGGTTTTGTCTTCTACTTCCTTCTGAACTAAAAATGTGAGACTCCTCCCCACCCAGCACTGCACAGAAGACAGAAGCCTCCATCTGTCTGAAAGCACAGAAACACCTTTTTCCATTGGACCCAGACAACCTGTTCACTCTCACATCCCTGCCTTTGCACAGAGTACATGGACTCCAGGTCTGTTCTCCCTGGAGGGAGAGCTAGGGAGTTGAATCTGCAAAGTTCAGCTATGAGTTCAACTCAGACAATATTCTATAATTTAAGAAATAAATAGGTTCAGCTCGAGTTTAACCTGGCTCACATTAACTGGCTTTCGATTCAACATTCCCTCCATGCAGTCATTCCCACGGATGTCCTTTGGTTGGTTTCACCAATCAGTTCCAGCTCCTCTCACGTGGATTAGCTCAGATCTCTTGGGTTCTCAAGCCTGGATCTTGAGGCAGAAAAACACAGACCCACCCCATCTATACCCCAAATATTCATCTTTCTACTCCCCCAACCCCATATCACATTTCGGATGAACAGACTGGGGGGCTGAGGTCTGCTAAGCATGACATGAACGCAGAGCCTCAATTAGATTAACTGTCCCTGAACTTCCAGGAGCCAGAGGTTTAGGAACATTGAACTAAAAAGAGAGAATAAAATAGCAGCTGGCGGGGGCTCCTTGAATGGCCATGCATGACATAGAGAGATTTTCAGCTTCTGCATGGAACAGGTGCAAAAAGGCACTTGCCCTAAGTGTGGGGTGCATCCCTAGCCTTTGTATTATGGGGAGATAATGAAGCAGCCCAGCCATGACAGGATCTCCAAACCAGCAAAGCCCCTATAATCAGGCACTCCACTCCTCTGTTGTCACAGATGCACAGGCCAGTCTACTATCTTCTGTTTATCCACAGGGACAGACACTCTGGAAACGCAACTGCTTTCCAGGCTTAATATTGGTAGTTTGTGGGTGGCAGAGAATTCTGCCATTGAGCGGGAGGGGTGAGATAACCTGGTGTGGGGGGGAAATCCCAGCTTCCCTGGCACTCATTTTTAATGGCCATGACCCACAGATTTCTGATCTCATTTAGAGTCTGTCTTTCTATGGAGGGCAGACCCTGCTAACAGGAACAAGCAGGGAACATCAGTGAACTCAGCAGCAGGGTGTGCACAGAGGGGCTGTTCTCCAAGCCTGCCATTGTTTTCTCACTTACGTTAGTTAAAATGTGATCACGGGGAAACTTTTGTCTCTTGAAAAACAAAAAAAAAAAAGTGATGGGATTATCCCATTGGCTAAGGATGAGGGACACTTGCCTTGGTCTCAGAAAAGCACAGAAACAGCTGAGTCCTCATTGCATTAAGAGAAGGTTGCCACCCAAGGGAATAGCTCTGCCGCTAAACTCTAGGAATCTTCCCGGAGGCCAGTCTCTGCCCCTCTGCTGTGTGTCAGAGCAAGCCACATGAGCACACTTGACTCAGAGGCTGTCAGCATTCAACCTCAAGCTTAAGGAATACAACAGACACTCTGCTCAAAATCCTACAGCTTGTGAATGCAGATGCTCAGGAGACTAGGTTATATTTGGGGTCCAGGTTACAGGGAGTGCAGCCCTTCCAGACAGGACAGTGTAAATACTAGAGAGGTGAAGGAGGAAAGCAAGGAAGGCAGAAAAGGAAGCTTTGGAGCTGGGGAGATAGTTCACTTCTTAAAACACTTGCCATACAAATGTTAGGGCTGAGATGAGGCTCTCCAGAATCCACATAAATTCTAGGTGGGTATGTCAGTCACTGGGAATCACAACTATCAGAAGGCAGAGATGGGTGGTCCTCAGCTAGCTAGAGCAGTAATATTGATGAGCTCTGGGCTCAACTGAAGAGACCCTGCCTCAGGGAATAATGTGGAGAATGTTTGAGAAAAGGACATTACACCAACCCCAGGCTTACAGGCTTACACATACACACATACACATGCATGAACATACAAATACACACATGCATGAGCACATACACCTGAGAAAAAGGTCACTTGGAAATGACATTTTGGATGAAGTCCTAGCTTTGGGTTTTAAAAGGCAGTGGCAGACAAGAGATCCCTTTTGGGCAGGAACAAGACATTCCTCAATGTTTGTCTATAACAAGCCCATTAGATGGAGGAGCCCTGGCTAAGCTGAGCATTGGCTTATTCACAATGTATATTATTTTATATTACAGCATGCTCACAGGACGTTTGATAAGTGGATGCCTTAGGCTTGTTCTTGGAGCATATGCTCTTTGAACCTGCCTAACACATCAAGAAGGCTGGTTTAGCTACCATAAGCAGCTTGGATGGAGGAAGTCACTGACCACCACACAGGTCATGAGAAAGAATAGGATTATTGAGCTGGAGAAATGGCATAGTCGTTAAGAGCACTTGCTCCTATAGAGGATCCATGTACCCAGCATTCGCATGATGGCTAACAACCATCTGTAACACCCATACCAGGAATCCAGTGCTCTCTTCTGACCTTTGAGGGTGCCATGCGTGCCCATGGTTACACATATAAACATGCAAGCAAAACACACATAAAATAAATAAATATAATTGTAATTTGTGTTTAAAGAGCAAGAGAATTCCATAGGAGTCCTTAGGCTTTGATGAGATTTGTCTTAATAACCCATTGAACAATCTAATTCTCTTGAGTCATGACTAAAGTGTAACTAAATACAGTGTCAACTGGTATATACCAATATGCTATTTCTCTAATGAAAATTTTCCTTTTTTCCCTGTTCCTTCTAATTTTATGAGTCATCTTGGCTGGATAATAGTCCCTAGCAAGTGAGACATTATTCTAGGGTTTTCTAGGACAATCTCTCTTTAAACATAATTCACATTTATATCAATATACCTTCAGCCAAATAGATGACCCTCCTCTCCAAGTGGCTGTAACTAACCTGTTATTGTAAACAGTGGTGTACAGAAGAGGATGTGTTTGGGTGTTGGAAGTGAAGAAAGGGAGCCTTTGCAGAAGCAATCCAGAATTCTGGTTTGGAGGAGATAATGAAAGATAGCAAGAAAACAAATTTAGTAAGAAAAAGGTAGTTCTGAAGTCTCTTCTCTCACCCCAGGAAAGCTGGACAGGAGGACGTAGTGGTGGTTTGTCACAGAGGTCTGAATGGAGGTAGACACAAGCAGTACCACAGAAAAGTGCTGTCTACTCAGGTACAATCTGACTAAATTCTGCTTTCGCTTCAGAACTACTCTTTCCTTACTAAATTTGTTTTCTTGCTATTTTTTAATTATCTCCTCCAAACCACATGGTATGATGGTCCCTCCACTGAACCTCTATAGAGTCTCTTCATCCTGCCCACTGAAGGTCTGGATTTCTCTCCCAGTCTTCTAGTATCTGCGTTTTTCCTCGGATGCCTTCCACGTTTCTTCTCTTACCACAGTCTATCTCTCTTAATCATCCTGTGTCTGTGTCTACTTTATGTCAATTCTGATGGACTAGGAGATGTTTGGGGAGTTTTCCCATCTCCTGTCTCCTCTTCTCTCCCCAGTGGTCAGGAGGTACCTACCCTTGCCCACTCAACACAGCTAACGTTTGGCTCAGCATCAGCCATGATTATGCAGGCTGAGATGTAGCTTTTATCATCAGGAAGACTTAGCTCACACCTTTCAAAGATGGGCTCAACATTCCAGAAGTGAAAGGAAAAAGCCCCTCACATAGGTATCACATTTACTCATGGTCCTCTGGTTAAGGCCCATGTTAAAAGTGGAAACATCTACCATCTTCCCCGTCAGGATAATTTTCAGAGACCCACCCCTACACCCATTACCAGAAATCAATCTATGCTTTGTACAGCATGGCAGGAATCCATAGCTGTCTTCATCATGGGCCAAATCATGTGTTCTATAATTTATAATTTTGACTAAACCTATTTTTCACCCTCTTCAAGTTTTTCTCAAACATCACCTCAAAACATCCTGTATCATTTATCTTACTTAAAAAATCTTAATTGTTTTTAAACATGGAACACTCCCAACCCCATTGCCCCTATTTAATCCTTCATTCTATTTTTCTTTTACCCTATGATGTAAATTATTTTTACATCTCAGAGAATACATGTCTCACAAGAATAACGATGTTGTTCATTTCATTGACTGATAGGGCTCAAATGGGAGTCTATCTTAGTAAGAACTCATCAGGCCCATAATAAATACTTGGGTGATTTTAATGAATGAGTACACTAACTTAGAAACTTATGAGTCAGAACAAGGCACTCTTACTTATAACCCAGCTTTAAGTATTTAATGTCAGTTTTCTTCTGTCCCATTAGTTCCTCATTTCCTGAAACTCTGAGCTCACTAGTTCTAATTTGACCAAACTAGAGACTTTCAAGAACACAAGTGCCTGTGCAGGGATGAAATCCCTAAGCTATGCTACATTAATGGGGATATTCTAACTACAGAGTTTAATCAAAACAACTGAAGGCTGGCCTCCCACCCACAGCTTTTCTTCTGTTGTTTTTTAATAAGACTTGAACTAAGCACAGTCCTATTAGTACCTCAGTACCTGGTACATCACCTCCTAACAGCCATGCTAGGAGGCATGCCCAGGACACATGTCAAGGGAAATAGCCCTATTTTTATACATAGTCACCAAACTTGGTTTTTGTATCCAGCTGTGATGGACCTTAGGAGTTGGCTACCCTTCAACATACAGTGGGGTACCTCCTGTTATCTGGAAGCCACATCAAAAGCCTAGAGATGAAGTTTAGCTCAATGTAATTAAAAGGCCTGTGGTCTTTGCAGGGTTGTAGGATGGGGAGTCAGCAAATAGGCTAGACAGATCTTTATGATCTAAATTTTCTCTCTGAAACAGAGAGGCAAGGCTATGTGTGATCTGTGTATTCTGCTTTCCAATCCTGGACACATGACTCCTTTAATGGCCTGGGCAACATGGAGGGAAGATTCCCTTAGCTGCCAGAATCCAATGTGAAGGTTCCCAAGGGTAGGCAGTGGGGACAGGTGGTAGCCTCTTTAGTCTATAAAACAGTCATACCTTCTCCTGGGTTTTCTAGGGAGCCACACAGCATGTGACTTTCTTGTGGGAATCCTATCACTTTGCCTAGGCCTAGAGGGAAAATATAAATGTAGAGAGAGAAGAGCCTTCAATTGTAGGGTTTGGCCTGGTTCATACACTGATACTTATGCTGTGACAAAGATGTGGAAGGTACTAGAATCTGTTCTCTTGCCAGCCTTCCTTCCCAGATGTTTTTGGGAGCAGGACATCTCACTGCAATGGCCTTTCAAAGATATCTCCTTCTATGCAATATGGTTCCTAAGCTCTCTCAATAAATCCAGGGTTCAGCTGGAGTAGCCAGGAACTAACTTTCTAGGTGGGAACATGACAGTTGCAGGGAGGGTCTACTGACGCCATCCCCAGATACCATGCAGTGTTGCTCAGAGGAATTGGCAAAGCCATGAATAACTCTGAAGGAGATTGGTTAGACAGTTTATATAGTCAACTTTCTGGTGCCATGAAAAAATATCAAGTATAACAGATTATGGGAAGAAAGGTTTATGTGGTATCCTATGTAGCTTGAACTGTCAACTTGACACAGTCTGTAGTCATCTGAGAAGGGAACCTCAGTTTAGGGATTGCCTCGATCAGACTGGTCTATGGATATGTCAATCAAGAGAGTCTTGATTGACAGTTGAGAAAGGAGGGCCCAGACCACTGTGGGTGGCACCATTCCCTGGGCAAGTGAGCCTGAGTTGTGCAACAAAGCTAGCTGAGCATGAGCCTGCATGTGTGTGTGTGTGTGTGTGTGTGTGTGTGTGTGAGAGAGAGAGAGAGAGAGAGAGAGAGAGAGAGAGAGAGAGAGAGAGCAGGTAAGCAGTATTTCTCCATAATTTCTACCTCAAGTTCCTGTTTGAGTGCTTGCTCTGATTTCTGTCAGTGATGAACTGTGACTCGTGAGCAGAGATGGCCCCTTTTCTTTCTTGGGTTATGATCCAAGGTGTGTCATCATAGAAGTTGAAAGGAACATATTGGTATGGGTCTGTGTTGAGGCAGAGCTTCTTGGAAATTGTTAATTTTAAATGTTCTAGGAAAACTGATGAGGGTGTGAGTTAATATACAAGACAGTTTTCTTTAGCCGTTACACATATATACATAATCATAATATATATGCCTACATGCATAGCAAGACATCATGTTGTGTGTGGTAAATATATACAACTTGCTTCAATTCAAAAAATAATTAATTTCAAAAAGAAGCTTTCAAAAAGGAAGCCATGGATGCTAATTATAAGAAGTTTGGTGGCACAGACATCATCGCTGTTGCAACAAGAATGCTTGGTGCCCAGTGGGATGCCAAATTGGCTCAGCAGTGGGTAGCCTTGCCCTGCTGTCCTGGCTTCATTTGCACAGCATGGAGCATATTTCTGAAGAATCTTCTCCTTAATTCTTTTCATTTAAAAATACTTGTTCAAAGCCAGATTAGTGGGGCTGAGGCCATGCTTCAGACAGTAAAGTGCTTGCCACACAAGCAAGAAACACTCAGTTCAGGTGCCCTGTACCCATGTGAAAAGCCAAAGATAACATTCACCTGCAACCTCAGAGCTTGGGAAGTAGAGACAGGCAGACCCCTAGTACTTGCTGTCCAGACAGTCTGTCCACATTGGCGAGGCACTTATACAGTGAGAGTCGTTGTCTCCAAAACTAAATTGTAGAGTAATGAGGAAAATACCCAATGTTAGCTTCTAGCCATATGCATGTGCATGCACATAAAAGTATGCTTGTGTATACACACACACACACACACAGAGAGAGAGAGAGAGAGAGAGAGAGAGAGAGAGAGAGAGAGAGAGAGAGAGACCTGTAATACCAGCCACTCATGAGGCTAAGGCATTGTCTTAGATACTGTTTCATTGCTGTGAAGAGACATCACCATGACCAAAGCAACTCTTTTAAAAGGAAGCATTTAACTGGGGGCTTGTTACTGTGGAAAGCAAACATCTTTGGTGCTGGAGTAGTAGCTAAAAGCTCCCATCCACAGGCAGGAGACAAAAAGAGCTGATTGGAAATGGCATAGGCTTTGGAAATCCCAAAGCCCACCCACAGTGACACCTCTTCTGACAAGGTCATACTTCCTAATCCTTCCCAAGCAGTTCCTCTAACTAGAGACCAAGCATTCAGACATATGAGTTTATGGGAGTCATTCTCATTCAAACTAGCATAGGCAGGAAAAAGATAAGTTCAAGGCTTACCTTCAATAAATTCAAGGCTAGCCCATTAACTTAACGGACCCCCATCTCAAAATGTTTAAAATATAAAATGAACTGAAGGTGTTGTTCAATGGAAGGGTTGCCCCTCTACCTGTGTGAGTCTAGGTTTAATCCCCTGTGCACTAATCAAATACATTGATTAAGACACAAACATTTGTAGGTAGATGAGGGAGTTGGGGCACATGGCATCAAATGCCATTGTCAGAATCAAATACAATTACATGGTAGCATCAGAACACAAGGCTCTTTTCCTCCCACAAAGACAGCATCAGTTTTCTCCAGTGATCCAACTATTACTACAAACAAAAATCTGTTGGTAGCTAAGGATGGCCTGGTAGAACTTTTTAAAAATATGTATGCTATGTATTCCTTCTTCTTCAGAAACGTATCTTAAAATACCCCCAGAATTCAAGCAATTTTAAGCTGGTCTTGCCTTCCTGAAAAAATGGGGGCAGGAATACTGATTTTCATCTTCTCTTCAGTATATACAGGTGAGCATGAAGGGTGAGATGGGATGTTCTTTAGGGGCATGGTTTCTCCCAATAGAGCCAATCAAGGCATTAACCATGGTGAACATTCACAGAAACAGCTGAATGCTTTGTGTGATACTTTATAAATGGGAGGCAATGGCCTGGGATTTAGCTACAAACCAATAATACCAAGATAAAGAGATCAGAGAAGAGGCTGAGGCTGAGGGAGAAGCTGGTAGAATTGAATTTAGGCATAAACACAGATCACTAAGGGAGATTGGCTTAACAAGATACAGCAGGCCGAAGCAGACATTGGAAGATGCTCCACACCTCAGAGGAGCGCTCACAGAGCTAGAAATCTTCGGTGGGAAAAAAAAAAGGCTAGGCTCTGTAGTTAGAAAAAAAAAATATCCAGCTAGCTGAAGGCTGGCTGAGCTAATATAAGAAATTGCCTACCATTAGGGAGCATCCTGGTTTATAAATTTTAGGGGCAATAAAAGAAACATCGACTGGGAGCATAGAGGATCACGCCCTTCATCTCTAAAGGAGTTTTTCTTAAAAACACTCCATTTGGAATACTCTCAGAGGCACCAGGCATTATTGATCTTATACCCATAAAGCCTTGCAAAGCCTTCTTGGTTTGCTGGACACATTGCAACATACACAAGTGTCAGGGAGAGTTAGATGCTGCTCCCAGCCCCAGGTCCCATCATCTTTTATTAATCTGCAGTGTGCATTGGCCATAGCACTAGGGATCAGTCCCCACCCTGTGCCTCACCTCTGACATTCAAGGAACAGCTTTAAAGGAGACAGAGGTTTAAAGGCTGGATTCATGATTATTCATAAAGAGCCAGAACACCATGAACCTGATTAAGAACTGGCTGTGGTCCAGTGTGACCACCTGCATGTGACTGCCCCAGAGCAAGGAAGAGGACTGTAGGTGGTACACAAATCTTTCTGTTTGAAATGCAATATGTAAGCATTTTATTGAGAGGTGTTAAAAATGTAACAGGACAAAACTAGGGTTGCAAGTATTTTTGCTTAGAATATTAAGAGCATTTACAAAATTTTAAAAAGTCATTGGTGGTAAGAGTGATATTTAGAAATGTGACAAAAGCATGGTACATGAAAATGACTAAACTGGAAAAGGATTGAGACAAAAACTTCATTCATTTGTCCAGTCATTCATTCATTCAGTCATTCATTTATTGTTTCTTAAACACCCATCTATATCAGCTATCTCCAGATGGTGGAAATAAATAGATAGACAAAAAATAAACAATTCCTCACATTGCATTTGTCCCCTAAGGCAAGAGGGAAGAACCATTCTTGTAAATATCTTAAAATCTTTACCCTTCACAAAAATCATGACTGTTTTGAGATTGTCATGGGACCCTCAGAGAAAGCCAGAGTGGAAAGATGTATCTCCAGCATCTTTCTTCCAGAGATACACTGCATCAATCCATTTGGGGACATCTGGTGAGCCATGGCTATACACTGCCCAGCTCCTCAGCATCCTCTCTTCAGTCTGGGTAAGGAGATGATTCATAAAGGGCTTGAGTAACTCTCATCTGCACTCAAAATTAGATTGTGTGAACACTGAAGAAGCAACAGCCTGTAGACCTATCATGTCTTAGTGTTGGATAAAGATATAGTGGGTATTAATCACAACCAATTATAGAAAAAGATTAATATTTATTAAGAGGTTTATATAAAACACTTGCTGATACAAGAGATAGAACCATAGGGCAACTCTTGGAAAGTTGGACTGGTCCATGCGACTGTGGTGGTGGGTCTGGCCCTTTCTCCAAGAGCTCATGGCAGCAAAAAGGAAGGAAAGACAGCATGCATCTCATCTTGGACTGGCCTGGCCATGTCCTGTATGTAGGTCCAAGGCATAAAGGCCAGACCTCTAGGTCAAGGTGAATAATGCCTGATTCTCACTACATCTCCTAAATAGGAAAGTTTTAAACCTAAATATAAAACTATATATGATACAAACAATTATAAGGTAATACTTAGGACAGGCAAAAGGCAAATAACATAAACAAGGTCAAAGTACAACAAACAAACATGAAGTATATATTAAATGTCTAGAATGTTGGTAAGTGGCAATATATAGAGATTGTTTTAAAACTGTTTATCTTGGATAATAGGAATCTAGTACTTAAATGCTCTTAGCTAAGATATGAGATGGTCATAACCTTAACTATCTATCTAGTCTTTAATTCTATTAAAGACCTGAAAAGGAAAATATATTACCTGAATAAGCTAGAAGCATGAGCAAGAAACTTTTAAAATTAAGTAGGAGAAGACAGTGACAATTAGCTGTCTGGACAGTCACCTACAGCTATTTTGTAAAGTTGGACCATTTATTTTATTTTATTTCATTTTATTTGGCTGTAGGCCTAGGATATCTGACAGATCTTTTTAGAAGTAGAGTATTTTGAGAAACTATCTTGTCTTGGCAGGTTTTAGTAGTCTCTTATTTTTTTTTTGTCTTGTTTGTCTAGATTGGATGGTGTGATTAATGTTTGTCTAGATTGGACGGCATGATTAATAATACCTGATTCCCACTACATGAAGTAGTTTAGATCAACCCCTACAATGTCCTGTGTCCATGTGAAGGAACAGGTATTCATGAAGAGTTATGAATGAGAGGTGTGCTAGGACCAGCCAATGTCTACAGACAGGAATTGGATCCTGTCTGCTGATGGGCAGGTGATTGTGCATGTACCCACAGTCAGGCTTTAAATGACAAGTATTGGTAGGACTTGTTCGTGAAAGTTAATTCCCATTGGCTGGGGATGTTGGATAAACAGAATTTTGCTGTCCCACTTGGGGAGGGGCAGCAATAACCCAATGAGATTTGAGCTCTAGGGTAATCCCTCCTCTGACCTGTTAGTCTCAACAAGCCTGATAGCCAGGATTTGCACATAGGCCCCCCTGAAGCCATCTTACTTCTCATGTAGGCATTGAAATGGGCTACAGAATACTGAGTGACCCTGGGACACAGGGATTGTGTAGGGGTTAGCAGTGCATTTAGACTAGTCCAGAAGCTTGCACAGGTCTGTCCCAAGCCTCAATATATTTCAAAGTATCATTCTTGGTTTGTTTCCATTTTAATAATCCTATAAAATCACCCAAGCACAGTACTTTAGTCCTCAGCTGCCAATAGCTAAGTAGTTTATTTGACCTTGACTTGAGACACTACTGAGTTTATAGCTCAACCCCTGTTTTTGCACAGCAAGTATAATCTAGAATCCACAGATATCTAGCTCTTAAGACAAACAAGGGTCTCTACCTGGCCAGAGAGTCTACTCATCTTTATTTACTCTCTCAAGTCCTAAATCAATGACAGTTAAGGCAGCCATTAAGCAAACCCTTTTGCACGAAGCTCATGTTATATTACATATGGTTTCCCAACAACGTGCTGTGAGCTTCTGACTTTAGGATGCCTGAGTTTCAAATCAGATACCATGGGCCCGCTCCCTCTTGGGGATTTGTTCTGCATGTTCCAGGGACTTTGTTTTGTGGCCCATGAAACAGCTATTAAAATAACAGCCGTTTAGAATGGTGGCTATGAAAATTAAAATGAAATAATAAGCATGAAATGGCAGCCAGCAGGGAAGAAGTAGAGGCAGAAATGCCCCAGTCTCTCCCTTGTCCTGGTGTGACTTCCTGCCAAGGCCACCCATTAGCTAAACCCCAGTGGACCCAGTGAAAATAGAATATTGGTTGTTGTCATTAATACAGATTAGCTTTGTTAGGAGGGGGTGGGCATGAGAGCACAGAGCCTGAGAGTAGAGAGACAGAGGGGGAGCAAGCAGCCATGCCAAAGCCCATTTATCTCATCATAGCTGCTTTTGAATATAGAATGAAGAAATAAAACACAAAACTCAAAGCACTTAACTGTTACAAAGGCTCTGAGTTGGTCTCAGTGACTGTCTTATAGGCTTGGGGACAAATACAACCATATCTTCTCCTATTCCAAGATCACTTCAAAAGAACATACCTTATGTGATAGCAGAACATCTAGAACCTTCCAATATTGCCATCTGACTCTCTACAGTGTCCAAAAATGCCCGTGACTTGCTACACTGTGCAAGTGAGGTTAGGAGGCTAGTCATAGAATTTAAAGACAAAAATCCCCTGCGGTTGCATCTTGTAGACACATGGGGGCACTACTGAGCAACCCTATGCAGCCCAGTGACCACTTGGTTGATATTGGCTCCATGACAACTTATCCTGGGTGCTGACAGGAACACTCACTCCATAGAATGTTTACTGTCTATCAGTTCTGGCTACCTTGACAAAATCTCACGGTCTGAGTGACATAACGTTATTTATTGTCCAGCAGCTCTGGACCCTGCAGGTCCCAAATTGGCTTTGTCTAGGGAGGTCCTCCCTTCCTGGCTTACATACAGCCACCTTGCCACTGCAATCTTACGTGACCTTTCCTCTGTGTCTAGAGACAACCCTCTGGCCTTTCTCTCTATCTCTCTAAGGACCCCCTGACTTCCATTTATTCAGAGTCACCTCCTTAAAGATATAGTTTCTGAATAAGTTGCACTGGCCTCGAGCAATGATACACAAAGGGGAAATGTGTCTGATGGTGGCTGTTCTGTCACTGTGACAAACTACATGACAAGAAAAAACTTGAAGGAAATTACTCCGGCTCACGGTTTGAGGGTGACAACCCATCTTAGCAGCAGGCACCACTCTTGGCCATGATGGCAGGGCTGCAAAGCTGCTTGCTCTATCTGAATACATCAGGAAGCACAGACAGAGCAATCCTGATGCTCAGCTGCCTGGCTCCTTTTTCTCGTTGTATTCAATCTGAGTCCCCAGCTCACGGGACAGTGCCACTCACAGTCAGGGTCTTTCTTCCTTCCTCAGGTGATCATCTCTGGACATGTCCTCACAGCTGTGTCTCTAAATGATTCTAACTCTGTCCCTCCCCATTGCCAGCGAGGATGAATCATCACAGTAGGGGCCTAGTTCAGTCTGTGACACCCAGCCACTTTGCCCAAACCTTATCATATGACAGAGGCCAAACCTTTTACTCCACAGAAAACTCCTTGGGCCTTTGTGCTAAGACTTAGTCTCCAGCATAGATATGCAGTGAGTCCCCCTCTGTGGGTCACTTAATACTGTCCTGCAGCCAAAAACTTCCCTTCCATAGAACAGTGATGTTTTGTGAGGAATCTGGTTTTTCTCTCTTTCAGTTGGGGACTGACCGTTTAGCAAATATCCTGCTCATGAGTGATATCCCAGCCCTTGAGAACTTGGTGTCAGGAGATCACAAAGTTCTAGTTGGTCATTTCCCTCAGGACAGCAGACATTTGCTCATGCAACATCTTTAAGCCTATGTAATTCTGACATGGCAAAATAGGTCAATTTGGGGCTGTTACTGGATGTGGGAGAGGCTGGCATACCACTGTGACCCATTTAAATGGCTCATCAATTTAATCACTGGCTAGCAGAGGAAGACAAAAGCCATATCAGAGGAGACAGGTTCAGGAAAATGCATGCGTAAATTTATTTTAAAAAGTTTTGATTGTTGTTCTGAGTACCAACAGCAAACCTGTGCCCCACTCCACCCATCAAACTCTGCCACTGTTGATATCTTCAACCCTAATGAGGGCCTGGAAAGAGAGAAAGAGAATTAAGTAACCCTGTTCCACACTCAGTAGAATGACTAACATTGATTGCCAGCCTGGCGGGATGTAAAGTCACCTATGAGATGGGACTTTTGGCATGTCTGTTAGGAAGTTTCTAAGTTGGGTTCATTGAGGTGGGAAATATCATCTTAATTTTGAACTGGGGACAGAACAGGGCTTAAAAACAGCTGCATCTCTCTCTGCTTCCTGACCAAGGACTCAGTGTGACTAGCCTCACATAGCTTCCTCTCCAGGATGCTCTGCACCCTCCAAGTGAGAGTTCAAATAATCCTCTGTCTTAGGTGGGGTTTCCGTTGCTGTGAAGAGATGCCATGATCATGGCAATTCTTATAAAGAAAACACTTAATTGGGGTTGGCCTGAAGTTCAGAAATTTAGTCCATTATTATCATGGTAGAAAGCACAGTGACATATAAGTAGAGATGGTGCTGGAGAAAGAGCTGAGAGTCCGACATCTGAATCTGCAGGCAGCAGGAAGAGAGAGTGACACTGGGCTAGCTGGAGCACTTGAAACCTCAAAGCCCCCCTACTCCCACTCCCCAACCCCCACCCCCATGGCACACTTCCTCCAACAAGGCTATACCTACTCTCCCAATAGTGCCAGGCCCTGTGAGCCTCTGAGGGCCATTTTTATTCAAATGCCACACCCTCCCTTCCTTAGTTATGTATGTCAACTATCTTATCACAGCAATGAGACAGTAACTAACTCATGTTTGAGGCAATAACAGTAATTTGAAGGCTAAAGATTAATAACTGGGTAGGTTAAAAAAAAAAAAACCCAGAGAATTCTGGAAGCTATATAATTCAAATGCCAGTAGGCATACCTCCATTATGCAGTAAACATAAATACAAAGAAAAGTTGTTAGCCAAGTCCAAAGCTCTGGCACCAAGTCACCACCCTGCTATCTCTTCATCAGGGCAGTCCCTTTCTCAGTGCATATCCACAGATGTCCTAGTACTATAGAAAGAGGCTAGGGGCCAAAGAGATGGCTCAACATTTAACAGCACTAACTGCTCTTGTACAGGACCCAGTTCCATGCCCAGCACCCACTTTGGAGAGCTCACAACCACATTTAACTTTAGCTCCAGAAGATCCCACACCTTCTTCTGAGCTCTCTGAGCACCTGCACTCACATGCACAAAACCACAAAGAGACACATATGTACATATTGAAAGTAGTAATAGATGTAAAGCAAAAAATAAAGAAGGCTTATAGGCAATAATACTAAGGTGGGGTCCTGGAGATCCATCTGACTGAATCAGTCTATGAACTAAGTAATGCAAACAGAGAGAGGGGATATACTGATTGGCTAGGCTTGAATTGTATGCTATCTCTTAAGCCATTTATTAGAGTCACATGGCTTGACCTTGGGATAAAGATAATCTTCCTCAGGGCATATGTGGTCTCTCCAACAGATATCATGTGTACGGAGCACTATTTTGCCCCAACAGACACATGCCAGAAATGGATGCTGCAGCAAAGGGTGATTCCTTCCAACGCAACACCCCGTGGTCCATTATTTAATTGAATAATGCTATTAGCTAGAGCTCTCCCATTCAGTGTTTTCTTTGCCAGTGGCTACACATGACTGTTTCATTTTTCTCTACGTGTATTTAATCCACTGTCCCACCTCAGCTCTTTCTTCATAGAGAAGTCTGATCCAATTGGGGAAAAAAAAAAAAAAAAAAAAAAACAGATTCTAGGTTGTTTTGGTAAGTATTTGACTGTTAACTTGATGGGACTGAGAAATGCCTAGGAGATATGAAGAGTCCACTGTTGAGTGTCTCTGAGCTGTTTCCAAATGTACCCAGATCATGAGGTCTCTGATGTAAAAATCAATTTAATCCTCTGATGGAGACAAAATGTGAAAAGATCACTGGATGGCTCTGAAATCATGGAAGGTAGAGCTTAGTTAGAGGGGGTGGATCACTATCATTATGGGTGGATTACTTACATTTTGTTGCTATGATTTTTTTAAAAAAAAAAAAAATGCCATGACCAGAAAGAAACTTCAAGAAAGTGTTTATTTAGTTTACAATGTCAGAGGTACTAAATTCATCATGATGGGAAAGAAATGGAAGCAGAAACAAGAAACAGAGAGATCGCCATTTTCATCAGCATGCAGGGAACAGAGGAGACAGGAGGCAGACTGAAGCTACAAACCCTCAAATCCTGCCCCTAGTGATGTACTTCCTTCAAGGAGACTCCATTTCTAAAGGTTCCATAATCATCCCAAACAGCACCACCTACTGGAGAGCACATGTTCAAGCATCTGAACCCCTGGGGGACATTTTTCTTTTTTCTTTTTTTTTATTTTGTATTTATCAAAAAAACAGTAAAAAGAATTTAAAATGCTGAAGAGTTAACAATAACTATACAGAGAATAAGAATCATAAGCATGGCTTATCAAGGGTGGA